>MJUT01053816.1:219631-232851 GCA_002080005.1 Gigantidas platifrons
GAACTAAATTGAAAACCACAAAATGCCATAGAAAGTGTCAATAGTATAACTGCTTCTGTTTGTTTAAAACAGTCCATATATCCCAGGATAACTAAGAAGAACGCTGGCACAAACATACCTAAAATACAGAGAAGAACACATGTACAAACATACCTGAAATAAAAGTCAAGCAGTGGATAAACATTGGGATCTTCAAACCGTCTAAGCTTATATTTTATCAACCATTGGTTTGTCATTTGTCATTTTTCTGTTGGCCATTGTATAGTCAGTCCGTCTTTTAGTTTATGATTACCTTTTTGGTATATACAAACCCTTTTTGCAGTACAAATAACCTAGCTGTATCGGTTGTATCCTTTATTTCAAGCTTAATGGGATATATGTGATCAACATAATCACCAAACGTAGATTTATTTACTGAAGGACATCATCTATATAGTGGAGCGTGAAATTAAACGATTGGGTTAGGCTTTTTCGTTTTTCTTGAACAGTCTGCTCTTGTATTAGGTATACAGATTGTGTGCACCAGTAATACGACGAACTACCAGAGCTCTAACTGTCTACCCGTCCGAAACATCCGAGCTCATCTTCGGTTGCTAGTGGGGTTCATGTAGCACAATCTTTGATTTTCTGTGTAGTGTTTTGGGGTCCATTGTTTGTCGTTGTATTTTCTGTCGTTCATTGATTTATGTCTTCTGGTTACCCTCCTTGGTATCTTTTGGTCGTTGTATTATCTGACCTTCATTGAGTTATGGTTTCTGGTTACCCTCCTTGGTATCTTTTGGTCGTTGTATTATCTGACCTTCATTGAGTTATGGTTTCTGATTATTCCTTTTGGTATCTTTTGGCCATTGCATTGTCTGTCCTTTGATTTACTGCTTCTGATTTCCCCTTCGGTTTCTTTTTCTTTTTCACAATGTGATTGATGGAGGATATAAATAAGTTTTTAATATTTTCTTGTCTTATTATTAAGTTATCTTGTCAATCGGGATTGCAACAACAAATATCACCTTTAGTGCGCACGGCTCGTTTCTGATACAATCTTCATCAGCTATGCTCGATTAATGTAACAACATATATCACCTTTAGTGCGCACGGCTCGTTTCTGATACAATCTTCATCAGCTATGCTCGATTAATGTAACAACAGATATCAACTTTAGTGCGCACGGCTCGTTTCTGATACAATCTTCATCAGCTATGCTCGATTGTAACAACAGATATCACCTTTAGTGCGCACGGCTCGTTTCTGATACAATCTTCATCACCTATGCTCAAAGCCAAATATTTAAAAGTCTTTGAAAGCAAGAAAAACAAAGAGGCTACACGGGATAGCCAAATCGTCTATGGTTACATTCAGGTCTACAGGAGGAGAACCTTAATTTTAATAACAATTACATGATCTAGGAACTGTATATTTCTGTAAAAACCATGTCCTTGCCGAAACGTAGACTACTGATTTGAGTTCACCCCCAGTTTTTAGTTGGGTTCGTGTTACTCGATCTTTAGTTTTATATGTATGTTTTATAGATTGTTGTTTGTCCTTTTGTACTTTTTTGCTTTAACCATTGTGTTGTCTGTTCTTCTTCGATATACGGATTCTAATTGTCCCTTTGGTATCTTCATACTCTTCATTCTACCTAATAATAGCAGTAAAAACCTAGATATCACATTTACTTACCAATACCACAGGAAAGCTTACGTGTAGCACCTATAGATAATATTTCTCTGGCTATGAAGAAATCTGCACAGATTCCCGCCAAAATTATAAATATCCAGAAAAATAAATAAGGTATCATTGAAAAAATACCATTCTGAAAAAGAGGGAATGCATCTTTATAATTGTAAATTAAAACAGTGTTTTGATAAACCAAGCTTACCAAAAAAGAAGCAAAATCAATCGAGAACTATACGATACTTCGATGGTTATGTACAGGGATAAATGTCCTCCTATTTTTATAAGGTTTATGCATTATTTTATGACAAATAAAGGTCTGCCAGATACATGTTTGTCACAAAGCAACGTCTAAACAACCCTAAAAAAATGGTTGTGACAAGGGCCTGTGCTTTATGCATGGTAAAATACTTCAATGTATGCGCTTTTACCGAGTATCAAAATTATCTAAAATATTTCAACTTTGAAACTGACCATATATTTATTTAAATCCAATTTCACAATACCCTCTTTTCCTCATTCATGACTTATCACCGGGTATACAACAAGGGGAACACGACAGCTGACAGATTTGTCGCTTGAATTTTACAACTGTTCTGACAGAGTGGTATTTTTTGTTTTTCGTTTGATTAAATTTGAAATCATATTATCTCAAAATACGTTAATTTCTGGCTTTATGATGTCTTTCACATCTCAATGCTTTAGCCATCTTCGCTAGCCAAGTGTTACGATCCGCTCCTCTCCTCTTCATCCTTGGCAGATTAAGTAAGAATTTCTTGTCACCACGGTATTGTTTACTATTCGATGCAGCTGTGGGTGGCTGCGTCCAATCAAAATGCGCTTAACAAAACATCACGTAACGATCACATGTAGAGAAAGAAAAATGTAAACAATGGCGACATGTGGAGAAAACTGTAGACTTTATCATGAATCTTTGCCCCTCAAACACAGAAGAACGATATTTACAGAAACTTTTAATGTACAATTATATGTATTTGCTCAATTAATATTTTCTCACTTCAAACAGGTAATAGTACAACGTTCTCATTGGTTGATAATGATGTAATGCAAATGGACTGAACTTCATAAATCCGCTAGAGGGCGATACGCGGGAATTACAAAATTATGACTTAATCTGCCAAGGGGGGAGATGAGACGAGCGGATCGTAACCCTTGGCTAGCGAAGATGTACTTTAGCTGATTTCTATCTAAAAATGCACTTAGTCATCGACATTTTTACATCAAATCCTTTAGAATAAAAACTTTGATATCTAACTTAGTACACACAATGCATTTCTGGAATTACCCACAATGCATTTCTGGAATTACCCACAATGCATTTCTGGAATTACCTTCAACGGGTACGCTTCAAATTAACATAGGCTGGGGGAAAGACAACCGAAAGGCCTACAGAGGAGAGCCAACACCAGATACGGGTACCTATGTCTGAAGAATAAGGACATTAGCTTTACTATTAGTAATTATGACTCGTCGTGTGTTGAGTCTGAGAGGGTGTATTCTCCACCACGTCGGAAAATTCTGAAAACTTAGACGGCAGGCGACGCACTCTGAGACCATTTCTGGCAGAGTTCAACTGTTATTGATATTGCCAATTTTGCCACTTTGGTAGACAAATACTATTAAGCAATAATCAATCAATCGAAACATAGGCTCTCACGATGGTTTTCTCTTTGTATGGATGTTATGTGTTCTCCAATCTCTCATTTCTTATAAATATATACTTCATTGGTGTCCCTTTATAATCTATTTGGATTTAACCATGATCTTGACAATATATACGGCGGGAGCCTGATAAGAAGCAGGAACTGTTTACCCTTGGCGAGGCCGTACTGTCACCCCCGGTTTTACGGGGTCCGTGTTGCTCACCTTATTAGTTTTCTATATTGTGTTACATATGTGTTTTTTGTTTCTTTGTTTGTTGTCCATTCATGATTACGACATTAAGGTGAAAGAGTAAGGACTGGTTGGCTCGGAATCAGAATAATGTGTCCGAGTGGAGCAACATGTCTATTCACGGACTGTTGTTTCAGTGAGCTAGCAATATAAAAATCCAACTCAGCGTGTTGGTCTAGAACAAAGCGGACCTCATCATCATCATTTCATTGATAATAAACTTGTTCTCGCCATGATATAGCTGAAAAATTGCTAATTGGCGTTAAGCAACAATCACTCACTCACTCATTTATGATCTCCTTTCGGTTTTCTCTGACGTTTATATACTTACTGCTTTTATATCAAAATTTAAGACTTCCTTCATATAAGTAGGCATCTGTGTTAACAACATGTAGGCTCCATAGTTACCACAAGAAGTAGCTATTAATATCCCCCATACAGCTCCTGATGTAAGAATGGATTTCCATGGTTTCGCAGGATGCTGTAATAAATGCAAAAAATAATTATATTAAAATGTGATTTCAAGATAATGGATGCCAGATGATATACAAAAAATGTATTACGATTTAGACCACAACCAAGTACAATATTTTGTCTTAAAGTAATACGAAACGAGTTTTTGGGATTAATTTAATTTTAAATTATTTAATTAGCAAAGAGTGATATGTTAAGTTTCCACTTCAGTGATTTTACCAGTTCAGACTAGTTTAGTGTAGGGCTATCCGGATTAGAATTCTACTCACTAATTTTTCTTTTCTATTTCATTGGCTATGTAAATTTTCTTTGTATTCAACTCTTATATGTACTGGTGATTTAACCCCCTTAACTATAATTTAATCAGAATTTTTGATGAATACAGTTTGGATTTATTTGATGAGAGTTTTTGATAGTACAAGGTACATGTACTTCGTCGCTTTTGATGAACTTTGAATGTTCTGTGAACTGAGAAAGAGTAAGACAGTGAATTATAAATTGCTGAACAATAAAGGGATGGAAAATGCTATCAAGTCAAAGGCTGAATTTCATATGGAAAAGGAGTTGACGCCAATAAAAACAAGAAAACTTGTGGCTATTGATTCAGATGAAATGGATGAAGAGGCTTTGGAGAAATTGAAGAGAGAGCAGAAAAAGAAGGACAAAATCAAGAAGGAAAAAAAGAAGGAGATAATACCGGTGGAGTCGGAGTCAGATGATAGTGAAGTGGAACTGGATGAAGAGTTGGTGTCATTAAAGAAGGAGTTGGAGGAAGTCAACAGAAAGAGGAGAGAACAGAAAATGAAGGAGAAGAAGGAGAAGATTAGGAAGGAGATAGAAAATGGAAAGAAAGAACCAAAGAAGAAAGAAGAGAACGAAAAAGGTGACGATAAAGTTAATCAGTCAGTAATTGTTAGTAAAAACAAATCTAATAAGTCAAAAGACAGTAGTTTTGTTAATATTAAAGACTTAAGAAAAAAACTCAAGTATAAAGTCAAAAGCAGAAAGTGTGGTAAAGAAAATTCTTGATTTAGATTCAGATGATTCATCTTCTGATACTGATACTGTAGATAGTTCTAGTAGTAGCGATTCTGATGTAGTTAGCAAAAGATCTAAGAAACATAAGTCAAAAAATAAGAAAAAATCAGGTATGTTTGATCATCCTTCTGATGAAGTTATTAAGAAACAAAAGTGGCCACAGTCTAAGCTACAATTTGAATATGCAGGTTCAAAAATTAACTTTGATGAATTAGAGTTCAATTTATTCGTTGCCGGGGAATTAGAAATGTTATCCTCGGCAAAACTTTGTGAAGTTGAAAGAGTAGGTAGAACTAAACTGTTGAAGAAAATAGCATATTATACAGAATTATATGAATGGACAGGGTTGAAAAAAATGTATGCTAATATTATCAGGCAAATAGAAAATGGATTGGCCTATTGGTCAAAAGATTTCAGTGAAATTGAGACACCTATCTTGATTAAATATGTTAAAACTGAAGTTAAGAATAAAAGGTCTGTTCAGTTTGGAGAAAACAAAAAAATCTCGAAGAAAGAAGAATCTGTTTTTTATTGTTCTCATTTTCAGAGAAAAGAATGCACACATGCTAATTCACATTATGGTAAAATTAAAGGTGTTGACAGGTTTTTGCAGCACATTTGTGCTACTTGTTGGAGAGAAGATAATAACAAATCTTTTCATCCAGAATGTTCTGAAAATTGTCCGTTTCAAGGTAATTGACTAGAATCAGACAAGAATTTAGTTCAGGTTAAACATAAATGGTTAAATCCTATGGCGGAAATTTTTGTACCAGCGTATCTTAAAAAAACTGAATATTGTGACAAGGGAGACAAATGTAAAAAATTAGTTGATTGTGGTAAGGGAGATAATTTGAAATTTAAGTGTGATAGCTTTTGTAAGAAATTTAAGAAAGAAATAATTTTTGATATTAATATTAGTGATCAGAAGATCAAAGATCAGAAGATTCAGGATATCGGGTTAATTGCTCAAGAGAAATTAAATGATAAAGAATTTAATAGTTATTGATGTACATAATAGAGTTCAAAATTCAGGTTATCCAACTTATTTGTGTTGTCGTATTCCAGTTAAATCTGGAATAAATATTTCTTTTTTTTAGAGAGAATCTTTTAGATTATGATGATAAAATAATTTGTGAATTTTTAGAATTTGGTGCTCCTATAGGTTTTAGAACACTGCTAGTAGATGATAACACAGATATTGTTAATCATAAAGGAGCACGAGAATTTGATGATGATGTTTTGAAATATTTGTTCAAGGAAGCATCATATGGTGCTATAATAGGTCCTTTTGACAAAAATCCATTTCCTGGTCATGTTAAAATTTCACCATTAAATACTGTTTCTAAGAAGGATACACTAGAACGTAGAGTGATTTTAGATTTAAGTTTTCCTGCTGGGAATTCAGTGAATGATTTCATTTCTAAGGATAAGTATTTAGGGGAGATAATGCAATTGTCCTATCCAAAAGTCGATGATCTAAAAGTATTATTAAAGACAAAGGTGCTAATTGTCTGGTTTTCAAAAAAGATTTAAAAAGGGCATATAGACAGATTCCTATTGATCCAGGGGACATGCATTTAGTTGGATTTCGGTGGGGTGATAAATTGTTCACTGACCGAGTTTTACCCATGGGATTAAGATCAAGTGCGCAAATTTGCCAGAGAATTACCACTGCTGTTAGTTTTATTTATTATAAAATGGGATATATGGTTGTAAATTATTTAGATGATTTGGGTGGTGCAGAAACTGTACGTAAGGCCAGTGATGCTTATGATGCTTTGGGAGGTTTGTTGGCAAAATGCGGGTTGCAAGAGTCGGTTCAAAAAGGGGTCGCACCCACCACCCGTATGGAGTTTTTAGGCATTACAGTTGATACTGTTAAGTTAATTCTTGAAGTTACTCCCGACAGGGTTACAGAGATTTCATTGTTAGTAGAAGCTTGATTACGCAAGAAAAATGCTTCTTTGCGTGATTTACAGTCATTGTTAGGGAAACTCCATTTTGTGTACACTTGCGTACGACCAGGTAGATTATTCGTAAGTCGTTTGTTAAATTGGCTACGTCAAGCTTTTCCTTCAAATATAGTAGGCAGTGGACATAAAATATTTAGGTGGATTCCTAAAGATGTCAAGAAAGATTTACTTTGGTGGCATAAATTTCTACCCGGATATAACGGGGTTTCGATTATGTCCCTTGAGAATTGGTCATCTCCAGATGGGTTTTTTCTAGCGATGCTTGTTTAGATGGATTTGGGGCTATATCTTCAAATAAGTTTTTTCATGGTTTATTTCCATCATTTATCAAGGAAAATCAGTTGCATATTAATTGCTTAGAGCTCGTTGCTATTGTTATTGCTACAAAAATATAGGGTCATAAGCTTAAAGGGGAAAAATATTGATTTTCGGTGATAATGAGGCATCAGTGTACTTTATTAATTCAGGTTCTACTAAGGATTCCTTCATGCAAAACTGTCTGCGAGAACTATGTTACATTGAAGCGATTTATCAGTTCGAGATTAAAGCTAAGCATATAGTTGGGGACGAAAATAGGCTTGCAGATTATTTATCTAGATGGCATATACATAACAGATATCAAAGTCGTTTTGTTTCCAGAGTTGAATTTCAGAATTACGAAGAAATTCAAGTTCCTGATTCTTGCTATCAATTTTTAAATAATTGGTAATTGATATTTATAGAATTAGATGTTCTGAAACTTCAATCAAAGAATTCGGCTAAGCATGCCTACGCAGAAAGTACGAACAAAAATATTAGAACTCAGTTAGAAGCTTATTTTATGTTTTGTATATATTTTGAATTTGTACCTATTCCTACATCAGTTCAAATTCTTACGCTCTACGCGCAATTTCTAAGCAGGAGTTTCAAATCTGTTGATTCTATTAGGAATTATATTAGGGCAATAAAATTGTTGCATTTATATATGGATTTAGAGTATCTACAATTTGAATCTTTTCATTTTAAGTTAGTATTGAAAGGTTTATCTAGACTGAATCCACATTGTCCAAACCAAGCTCAAGCTATTACCCCGTATATGTTATGTGATATGTTCAAACATTTTGATATGAGTAGTCTTATTGATGCAACTGTTTGGTGTTTATTTTTACATGCCTTTTTTCTTATGTTTAGAAAGTCTAATTTAGTCCCGGATACAGTTGCTACATTTGATTCTAAAAAGCAACTTTGTAGAAAAAACAGTTGATGACAAGCGTAATGTGTTGATGATAACTATACAATGTTCTAAAACCAATCAATTTGGAGAAAGGACTTTAATTATTCCGTTAGTTTCTATTCCAGATTCTCCTTTATGTCCAGTTCAAGCGTATTTAAATATGCAATCTTTAGTGTGTGTTTCTGATGACAGTCCGGCTTATTGTTTTTTAAAGCATAAACAAATTCATCCCATTATATATAGACAATTTCAATCTGTTTTAAAACAGATGATTAGAGACATCGGTAAAAATCCTGATTTATATTCTACACATAGTTTTAGGAGGGGAGGGGGTGCTAGTTGGGAATTTGCTGCTGAAGTACCATCAGAATTAATTCAGTTATATGGAGATTGGAAAAGTGACGCTTATAAAAGATATTTGAAATTTAGTTTAGATGATAAAATTTCAGTTGCGACCAAGATGATGTCACATATTTTAAATTCATTCAATTTCTAATTTGCAGGGGTTTTTACTGAGAAAAGGGCTACTATAGTTTCGGCTTCTATACCAAAATATGCTGGTGGAATTCATGGTTGCACCACTCAAGCCTTTCCATGTGCAACCATTGGAAGACTTTCAGAATTGGTTTCCTCAGGGAGAATAAATTTAAGATTAGTAGACTTTGTTATCATTCATGTAGGGACAAATAACATATCTTCACCTCAATCTGTTAACACTATCATGTCATATTATGGAGATTTGATCCATAAATTAAAAAGTAAAACTAGTGCGAAATTAGTTTTTACTTCTATTTTACCCAGGCTTGTGGATCACATAAAGACTGTAAATAAAGTTAACCAGGTTAATTCCGAATTGAGAAATTTGTGCAAGAGGAGAAATTTGTTATTTTGTAATTTATACAAAAGTTTTTTTTATATATAATTCGCCTGATCCTACCTTATTTGCCCCTAAAGATGGGTAACATTTAAATTATGCAGGCACAGATTTATTGAGAAAGAAGATTATAAATATAATCAGACATTTAAGTGTTCATTGATAATTTTATTTATGACATGTATTGTATTATAATTGTAATATTATAATATATATTGTAATATAACTGCATATATTCTCTTTTCTCTTTTCAGGGAACTGTCATCCAGAATATGATGCTGTTTCCCTTTCCTGGATCTACTCTTGAT
This sequence comes from Gigantidas platifrons, assembly GCA_002080005.1. Lineage (NCBI taxonomy): Eukaryota > Metazoa > Mollusca > Bivalvia > Mytilida > Modiolidae > Gigantidas > Gigantidas platifrons. Next base: position 229,097 of record MJUT01053816.1, read on the forward strand.
CTAAATACATCTCGATGGGATTTCCGTTTTCTTTCCATTATCTATATGCATTTTGGAAGGAGGGTTTGCAGTAGAAAAGAAAAAAAGAGGATATAAGTCAATTTAAGATATATTTTGCATTTTTGGCGGCCTTTGGCTTGGCGGAACTTTTTCCCAAAATATGCTTATTTTATAATTATGTTGATATTTTTTTCAATGTGTTTTTATTGAAATATATTGTGTATGATATTGAATACTGGCAATACAAGTTATACCTAATTAAGTTTGTTTTATTTCACCGTTGATAATCGGGTTAATTTAATTTTAAATTATTTAATTAGCAAAGAGTGATATGTTAAGTTTCCACTTCAGTGATTTTACCAGTTCAGACTAATTTAGTGTAGGGCTATCCGGACTAGAATTCTACTTACTAATTTTTCTTTTCTATTTCATTGGCTATGTAAATTTTCTTTGTATTCAACTCTTATATGTACTGGTGATTTAACCCCCTTAACTATAATTTGATCAGAATTTTTTATGAATACAGTTTGGATTTACACACCCACCCACCACTTCATTAAATGTTTTATATTTTGTAATATTTTCTCAAATAGGCGGAACTCTTTGCCAAAATATGCTTATTTTATAATTATGTTGATATTTTTTTGAATGTGTATTTATTGAAATATATTGTGTATGATATTGAATACTGGCAATACAAGTTATACCTAATTGAGTTTGTTTTATTTCACCGTTGATAATTGTTAAATAAACATCTTCAAAAATAGTCTTGATATGTTTATATTCCCTAAAAACTAAACCATTCGTGCATGTTTGAGGACGAAAATCGCGATCATCTGTGATTAAGAACAGAAAATCATTCCATCTCGTACGTGTTTTTTCAAGACAATGGCGGCTAATTAACTTTCGAATGCACCGTTCCGATGATTCCCGATCATGAAATTTCATCACCAACGTAAACAACGATGGATGCTGAGGTGAGCACATGTATCATTCTGGTTTTGAAAGAAGTTAAATTTCTTGAATTGCTTGCCTTGCAAAGAAATTCTTTCATGTATGTTTGACTTAAACTGCAATTTTTAATCGTGGATTGAATGGAAAATAATGGACTGTAAATCGAAACGAAAATGATGTTACCTGTCAAGAAGAATCTTGGCCACTTCAGAGTTCGTTTCCAGATGAAGAGCGGTCTTTATTTCCATCCAGCGATCATATTCATCTCCAATATATATTTAAGAAATAAATCATGGAAGCCAGAATGTGTTGGGAGTTTTAACATGGATTGGCGGATATTAGTATTTTATACCGAGCCAGAAGCGAGGGATAAAATTTACTAATAACCACTAATCCATGTTAAAACTCAAAAGACATTCTGGCTTCCATGATTTATTTCGATTCTGATATGTCTAAGAGTACAAATACGGTAGTATACTTTGATTGGAAGACGGTAATTTATACATACGCTTGCGGAAAATGTCGCACACAATTTATGTAACTCGAATAATACTGCGCCCTCTATCGGCATTATACGGGTCACAATTTATGCTGCCAATGGAAACGTCAGTCACATTCATCGGCGCATGTGCTAATGAGATAATACGAAGAATAATTCTGTTTTTTTTTAACAAAGGGAAAGAGTGAGGTCATGTTAGAATCTGTTTTTGTTTAACTTAGCATTCACTGCTTTTTTGTTTCTTTTTTCTGGCAGAATCGCTCAATTTATGCTTCGGACCTGGCTTCAATTTCTTTGCCTCCGATATTTTCTTCATCAACACTATAACGGAGCGTGCGCACAATCTCTACCGAATGAGTTCAAATCTGAGGTCAATAGCATATGATTTGCATTATTGTCCGGGTGGCAAGAATTATCGAAGACAGAATAAAATGACGTTTTCTCCTGAATTATACATTGTAGCTCTCAAAAAGTGAATGGTTTACGCTCTTTATATATTTAATCTTTAAACAAATATCAGAATTTTTTAGAAAACTGAAAATAATGATTTTGGCATTTCATATTACTTTAAACATTTGTCTCGTATATTCTGTTTGACAATATTTAGAAAATCGATTAAATGAATACTTTTAGCTACTCCATTGGACTTGAGGGTCCGTCATTGTAATTTGACACGATTGTATGGTAGTGATGTTTACATGAAACTTGAAACTTTTTATTTCACTAAAGGCCCCACATAGGGTATGATAGTACAAATAAGTATAACCAATTAAACAACGTGTAATGCATGAACATATATACAAATTATGAAACATATTTATGTATGTTGGAAGGCAATTTTATATAAGACATTTATGTAATTGCAAGGCAATATTAACACTTGTAAGTACTACTTGAATATAGACATGACTATTTTAGCATATTTTGATAAACCAATGAGTACATATTTATCATCACTGTTCATTAACTCACTAAAACTAATTGTATTTGGAACATTATATAAATACTCAGGAATAAATGTTTTCCTTTCATCTTTGAAAAAAGTACAGTTAAACAGGTAGTGAAATTCATCACCCAGTTCTTCCTTATTACATAAATCACAAATTCTTTCTGATCTGTCAATACTAAAAAATCTACCCATTTCTATTGGCAATTTATGACTACCACATCTAAATTTACACATGTTATACATTAAATCAGGCAGTAATATAGTAAAGTATTTTTCCAAACCAAATTCAGATTTATACATTCTATAATTAGTACATTTAGGTGCATTAAAGATTTGCAATTTCCAATGCTCAACATAAGAAATCATAAAAGTACTGCTTAACTTTCTTAGATAGGTTAAAATTTCTAGGAACAATCTGATAATTCCAACAATTAATAAAACCACATTTGTTCAATATATTTTTTACACAATTTAACCATTTAGAATGGAATACATCACAAAGATCTAATTGATACAAAATAGTGCTTTAGAAATTTTCTCTTTTTTACCGTTTACAATACGTGCCCAAAAACCAATCATCCTTGCATTTATATGAACAGACATAGGTACTCGACCTACTTCACCATATACAATATAATTTGGTGTACATTTTTTAACTTTCATAATATTATATTTACAAAATTCTAAATGTAATGTTTCAACGATATCATTTTTTTCATAACCCCAAACTTCAGCACCATATAACAAGATTGGTGCAACCATTGCATCGAATAATTGCAACAATATATCAATTGGTAAAGACAATTTTCTTGCTTCAATCAGTGACTATCACAACTAAAGTATGCGAGTTATCTCCCCTACATTAACAGGTGTCAGATATTATAGTTTGTCGCTTATTTGCTGAATTTTTTCCCCAGGTACTCTAGTTACCCCATGAATAGAACTAACGACAACGATGCACTGAAATATTATTGGAGATGACATTAAAATACTGATAAGCCAATCTAAACCTCTGAACTTGACAGTCTAGATATTATAAATATATTTTTCATATTTCATATGATTTGATTCTTTAGATTGATGCCCATTTTATTAACTTTTTTTTGTATTTGGAGGTGTTCACGTCAAATCAATAGTGACGTTTTTTGGTTTTCTGACAGTACATTACACCAATCTACAAATCTAGGGTGAATCCCTTGCTCTCCTATCGATGGAAGAAAGGAATCGACTGAGTGGTGCCGAGTGTATATTATACAATTGACATATCTGAGACAAATGGAACTAGAATATTTGTTATTAAAGAACACAGTGGAGCCTCACTGTGAGTGATATATCTATAAAAAAAAAAAAAAA
>MJUT01053816.1:236853-277988 GCA_002080005.1 Gigantidas platifrons
TTTTGTTTGTTTGTGTATAATGTTGTCCAGCACGTTGTTTTTGTTTGTTTGTGTATAGTGGTGTCCAGCACATTGTTTTGTGTTTCTTCTTTGTTTATCTTCGTCTCGTGTACCCTATGTTGCCAGTTTCTCTGTCCATTTTTGATTGCCCCTTCGGTATTCTCAGGATTGTCCATTTTTGATTGCCACTTCGGTATTCTCTAACGTTTATTATCTACAAGACATTATTTGGTCCCGAGTATTCGTTGTATTTATGGAACTGGTCCCGTATTCATCACATGCGATAGATAAACACATTCTGAATACTCCATTACGCATATAAATCCACCACAACATTACTATACTTATAAATGAATATACCACACCGAATTAACTGACTTCATTAAATGTTATTATATTATCAAGTTGATTTGATGAGAGTTTCTTTATCTTGACACCTTCTGTGGTTTTATGGTTGGTTTCGCGCCCCCGTAAAGAATGCGACATATTATGGGTTCGCTCACAGTTCCAATTAATCTGATGACTAAGATTAGTATTTGATGCTACTCCATGAAACAAGCAGCATTAAGGAGTACAAGGAAAGACAGGTTGGCTCGGTGTCAGAATAATGTACCATTATTTGAATGAGCTCGCAATTATTACTAGAACTAATAAACAAGAGAAGGCATCATCATCTCGTCAAAACCTTTGATATTGGTCGATTGATTTGTGTTTAACGTCAATTGAGCAGTATTTTCATCTATTTTTCACATTTTATTATTAAACATTGATTGATTGAATGGATTTAAGGTCAAGTGAGCAGTATTTTAGCTATATTCACAATATATTTTTCGTTGATTCTGTGGCTAATTGCTGGTGACATATATAATATACTGTAGTTCAACACTGAATTAATCACAATTAATCTTAAATGGTAATTCACGAGAAAATTAAAGGTATTATTTTGTAGAAGATATGTATCTCGATGCTCTCTGATATCTGTCCTGGACATCTAATTATTATAGAAATTTGTGAGTTCAGCAGAAATAGATTGGTTAATGTATCAGACACGAGACAACGCTATTATCTCCACATTACAATTCTTCAATGTTTTGTCATGTCTATCAACATTTCATGCAGTCTGCCTTTCAGTGATGTCTGTGGTCGTCTGTGATCATATCTATCAACAACACATGCAGTCTGCCTTTCAGTGTTGTCTGTGGTCGTCTGTGACCATATCTATCAACAACTCATGCAGTCTGCTTTTCTGTGTTGTCTGTGGTCGTCTGTGATCATGTCTATCAACAACTGATGCAGTCTGCTTCTCTGTGTTGTCTGTGGTCGTCTGTGATCATATCTATCAAAAAATCATGCAGTCTGCTTTTCTGTGTTGTCTGTGGTCGTCTGTGATCATATCTATCAACAACTCATGCAGTCTGCCTTTCAGTGTTGTCTGTGGTCGTCTGTGATCATATCTATCAACAACTCATGCAGTCTGCTTTCTGTGTTGTCTGTGGTCGTCTGTGATCATATCTATCAACAACTCATGCAGTCTGCTTTTCTGTGTTGTCTGTGGGCCTCTGTGATCATGTCTATCAACATCTCATGCAGTCTGCCTTTCAGTGTTGTCTGTGGTCGTCTGTGATCATGTCTATCAACAACTCATACAGTCTGCCTTTCTGTGTTGTCTGTGGGCGTCTTTGATCATGTCTATCAACAACTCATGCAGTCTGCCTTTCTGTGTTGTCTGACAAAACTTCCATTACATTGTGAGAAAAATTGGAAAATATGGGAATAGAAGTTTATAGGCCACTTGCATCATCATCTGTAACGTCACTTTTATGATAATAATAAAAACTGAGATATCGAATTTATAATTCTTTCTGATTCGATTGATTGATTGACACCACTTCCAGCAATATTTCAGCTATATCATGGTCACCAGTTTTAGTGGTAGAAGAAGCCGGAGTACCCGGACAGAACCACCGACCATGGGCAGCAACTGGTAAAATTTATCACTTACGGTTGCGAGTCGTGTGACCCTTTTTTGTAATTTACAAAGCGGGGCGCGAACTCATGCCGTATTGGTGATAGGCCTGTATGAGTTGTTAGGTAATCCAACTACTTAACTCACTGAGCCACACGGGCCCTCTTTTCTGATTGGATAAAGACCTGATAGCAATATGCAACTACATGTAGTATAACAAGAAATATAAATAAACTTACAACATGTTTGCTTTCTGATGAGGACGGACATACACGTTGTACTTTTAGAGTAGAGTCAACAGTACTTGTCTGTTCACCATCACTTCTGTTTGTATATACTGTTACCCCGCTATCTGGGGTGATGTTTTTATTAACCATGTAAAATGTTTTACTATCGTTGACGTAGGTACCAGAACTATTATCATATTCTGGTCCCTTGTCTCTATTGTTCGTAGATAATTCGTTCTTCACCATGCACACAATACCAATGCTGAGATTCACCCTTTGAGCATATAAACAGAAAAATCCTACGAAACAGATGATGGATAGGCAGAAACGTTTTGATGTCCACCAGGGAACTGAAATTAACATAAAAAAAATAATAAGGTTTTTAATAATAAATAGACTTTGCTATTGACACAAGGGGCTTTTAATTCAACACGCATTAGATTGCTGAACCAACTCGTGGAAAAGCTAAGTTTGCATTATAATCCTAAAGGCGTTGAAGGCATATATACACAATATAAATAACATACATTAAATGAAAATAAAATAATAACACAACATCGGAACAATTCCAAAATCGTATTGAAAAAAATACCACACTGTCGGGCAGGTCAGTTTCGGGACAATTCCAAAACCAAATATCAAAACCGTAGAAAGAGGCAAGTCGATACTCCTTGGACCGGTTATCATCCTGGCTTGGTACAGGTACTTCAATACTATCGACAGGGTTAAACATTATTCGATTTACTTCATCTTTGATAGTGACATAATAGAGATGTTGACTGATTTTGTCTGTTCGTTGATTTATGAGTTTTGACTTTCCCTTTGGAAGATTGCTCGGTGTTCGGTAATTTTGTTATTACCCTTATGTGTACAGTTATTAACTTTTAAACATCCCTGCCTTTCTTATCTCTAGATAGTTGGTGACAGCTTACTACAATGATATACACGTCGTAATTGTACAATCAACAAACACTGTAATCTGAAGAAGTGTTTAAAGATAACAAAGAACAGCTTACTACAATGATATACACGTCGTAATTGTACAATTAACGAACACTGTAGTCTGAAGAAGTGTTTAAAGATAACAAAGGACATCTTACTACAATGATATACACGTCGTAATTGTACAATTAACGAACACTGTAGTCTGAAGAAGTGTTTAAAGATAACAAAGGACGGCTTACTACAATGATATACACGTCGTAATTGTACAATTAACGAACACTGTAGTCTGAGGAAGTGCTTAAAGATAACACAGGGGTGATCAGAATCCGTAAATCGAAGAACAGACAACACAATGTCCAAAAGACAAAATGACAAACAACGATCTTTAAAACATACACATAAAACTAAAAATAGAGTAACACGAACCCCACTATAAGACCTTTTGAACTTATGTTAGGAATAAACTGTGGTCTTGTCTTGGAAGGAGGAGGGTTATGTTTTTTTCACAGCAAATCGTAGCCAAAAATGTTTTTCGCGAGAAATTGTAAAAATCAAACATTTCTTTTCTGTTTCACGATAACAATCCTGGAAAGTAAGCGGTCATGTAAATGTGTGTTAGTAGTATCGGTTGTTCTCTATCTCTGAAGTTTCTCTTAGATTTTGGAACTGTTCTGACTGTGTGGTAGTTCTTGTTTTTAATTTTATGACTTAAAGGGGAATTTGCGGTAGGCACTACCGCCAAAATTTGTGAGCGGTGCTTATCAGCAAAAATCCTCGTTGGTATGAACAGCATATTTATGAAACTGTATGTCACATGACCAACGTGACCAAGGTCACATACCTCAGAAATTTGAAGTGATTTTTGTTGGTTTTAGACTGATGAAGAATATTAATTTTCAATAATACTAAAAGTTTCTTTGGGAGGAACACTAGTGACCATGCCTGTCAAATATTTAGCACCAAAAGTAACTATGTAACTGTGTATCATTGATTTGTCCTCCTCGAGATGACCGTGGCCAAAATAATGAAGAAACAGGGGCGGATTTAGCGAGGGGGGGGGGGCACAGGGGGCACGTGCCCCCTCCCCCGGCAATTTTTTCAAACATGTTCCCCCCGTCTGTTACTGAAATCGATGAAAAACATGAACTCAATATACCCCCTACCATTTTTCACTTTCCACGTATATACGGGACTGGAGACATATTTTACACCGAAAATAATCGTGAATAGTTTTTACAAAATTTTAATACCTTATGTGAACTAAACAACGAAAATGGACATCAGGAGTTTCTTCACAAACAGTAAAAGGCAAAGGTATGTCCGAATAAGTACATATAATATATTAATATAAAAACATCGACATGTTTAAAAACAACAATATGCCAATTAATTAAAATCATAAAACTGTCATTTAACAAAACAATCTGTTGTAATACGACATAAGTGCCTCATTAAATGAAAACCTTTAAAATTGTAATATAAACATTGAGTAAATATTAACACATAATTAATCATATTTGAGTGTTAAAACAATACCACTTTAGCACACTAAACGACCAAAAAAAAGACAATTAGGAGTTATATTATTATAAAATTTATTTCAGATCTGAAGATGAAATGCCTAACTCGGAAAATTTGAATGCTAAAAGACAAAAATTGGATAGTAACAATTCATCAACTAATTCATCCATAACTGTAGATCTTGATATTCCAAGATACAAATTCGATGTCGGAAACTTCATTCATAAAAACTTGTCAGATGACGAAAAATACGAACTCCTGAAAAACGCTTACGTTCCTGAAAATTCATATTCATTCCCATCTACTCGATTTGGTGACAGTATAATTGGCTAAATAAATATCCCGGACTTGCATATTCGCCTTCTATGGATGGCGCGTTTTGCATATACTGTGTGTTATACAGTGAAAACCGATCTAACCGTGTACAGTTGATATCAGAACCGTTCCGTAACAGGAAAAAAGCTACAGAGCGCTTTGATGAGCATTTTTGCAAAAAGTGACATAATTTCGGGGACTCTAGTACTTCCCAACATAAACTACCAGGCACTGGTTATAAAAGTCATATGCATTGTTACATTAAAAGTCAAGAATTTCTTAAATGTTGCAATAATCAGCAAGACAATGTTTCAGTTGCTCTGAACAAAGCTTTACAAGAACGGAAAACAAAAAACATGAAAATCCTTGAAACTATAGTAGATACTGTCCTGTTATGTGGCCGACGAAACTTTTCTTTGCGAGGACACATGGATGACAGCAAACACGATCTTGACCCAAGTCTCAATATTGGCAACTTTAAGGCCCTTTTGAAATACCGAGCCAACGGTGGGGACGTGTTACTTGCTGATCATATTAAAAATGTTCCAAACATCGCCACTTATACTTCAAAAACGATTCAAAATGAGTTAATTTCAATTATTGGAGATCACATTCAAAAACAAATTGTTCAGGAATGTAACGCTTCAGGTGGTTGGTTCTCTTTGTCCGCGGACGAAGTTAGGGATGTTTCTAATAAGGAACAACTTGCTGTTACGATTCGCTTCGTTGATTCTAACGACAAAATTCGCGAAGAGTTCATGTCTTTCATCGATGTTAACGAGGACACAACCGGCGAAAATTTGAGTAAGGAACTGCTCCGACTTCTCCAATACCTAAATCTTGACCCTAACAAAACGAGGAGCCAGTGCTACGATGGTGCTGGAAATATGGCAGGGAAAATAAAAGGTGTCGGTCCCCGAATTCAAAAACTTTATCCTAAAGCGCTTCCGTTCTGGTGTACCTCACACCAACTTAATATGTGTATTGTCCAAGCCTGTACAATCCAAACTGTTAGGAATATGATGGGTACTGCAGACCAGATAGTCAGGTTTTATGGATATTCACCCAAAAAGCAAATGATTTTGGAGGAGTCTATCGATTCATCAATAAAAATGAGACTTCAAAATGTAAACTTAAAGAACTTTGCCGAACGTGATGGGTCGACAGGCATGACGCATATGCCGTGTTTATTGAACTGTTCCCAGCCATCATAAAATCACTTGAAAAATTGTCCAGTCAGCCAAATACCAGAATCCCTGGAGCTCCAGACGCTTGCTCTTTGTTGCATTCCATTAGTAACTTTGATTTCATCGTGTCAATAGTAACTGTCCAGAAATGTTTGTCCTATATGAAAGGACTTAGTAAGTCTTTGCAAGAGAGCTCCCTAGACGTCGGCGATGCTCTCTGTAACGTCATGCTCGTGAAATCCTCTATTGAGGATGCCCGTGGTAACGTTGACAGTTTTCACGCTGATATTCACCAGAAGGTAGTTGATATGTGTGACAATTTTGATATTGAAATAAAAAAGCCCCGTACATGCGGTAGACAAACAAAAAGGACAAACACACCAGCAGAAAGCCCGGATGAATACTGCAGAAGGGTTCTAACTATTCCATTTTTAGATTACATACTCGCTGAAATGGAATGCAGATTCACCGATTTGCATTCTAGAGCAACACTAGGCTTTAAGTTAGTTCCCACGAAACTTCAAGTATTACCAAAGGCAGACGAATTTTCCTTTTTTGATTCCGATTTACCGTCACCAGATTCTCTTGAGGCGGAGATAAAACAGTGGTCTATAATGTGGGGGGAAATGGAGGATAAACCTTTCATCAATTTCATCAGCTTTGGCCGAATGTGACAAGACACTTTTTGATAATATTGCAAACATTTTGAAAATTTGCGCTACATTTCCTTTCACTAGCTGTGAGTGTGAGAGAAGTTTTAGTGTACGTCGACTTTTAAAGAGTTACCTCCGTTCGACCATGGGCCAAGAGAGACTTACTGGTCTGGCCTTAATGTTTATTCACAGAACCATGCATATTGATGTTCAAAAAATCGTATCACAGTTTTCCCGACTTCATCCGAGAAGGATAACCCTTCCAAACATCTTGTATGACTGACTTTTCCGCCCAAATCTAGAACAGAGTCTGACTTTTTTCGTTCCAAATCTAGTACTGCATCAATCGTAATACATATTTTGTATGTATTAAATGTATTAAAGTATCTTGACAGAAGCTAGTAGTACATATACACCAGAAGTCACCCACCCGGCAATAAAAACCCGCTTGAAAACTGCATTCTGTCGAGGTATTGTTTTTTTTAGGGGGGGGGGTTTGCGAGAGGTTGTGCCCCACCTCACACACTCTAGTTGTGATAGGCACGGATTATATAGGTAGCTGTAATCCAACTACCAATCGATCGACCGCCATGTCAGACGCCTCCAGAAGTTGATTATGGGCCGGCACTAAGCCGGTCCATTATATGATATGGGTTTGAAGATGTTATATGATTATCTCCGGGATGTGACGTAATTTACTGCTGAGCATTTTTTTTTAATTTTTATTTAGAAATGGTAAAAAAGATGAATTCATAAAAATGTTTACAGACCTGCAGCTCTTTTCACAAAAATTCGTAACTATAGTCCTAACTTTTTCACTTAAGATTATCTTACGACAATTCCTAAGTCCTTTTCACAAAGATTATCTTACGACAAATTTTAATCTTACGACTAAAATTACACTTACGATAAAAATTCTTCATTAGGTGTACTCGATACAACATTATGTGATAAAGTTTGTCAGTGATTTGTGACAGGTCAGTGGTTTTCTTCGACTACTCCAGTTTTCTCCATCAATAAAACTGACCGATATATTGCTCAAAGGGGAGTTAAACACTATAACCATCTTTCTTAGCAACCTAGTTTCATTTCCATAGCAAAACAAAACATTTTTTTTAAATAAAATTATTCTATAAAATATCCCCGGCACTGATTTATAAGCAGTTTTTTATGCTATGATGTGTTTGTATGTTTATATTGAATTTTTATCTAATATATGAATCGGCCACCAATAACTGCACAAAATATGAACGGGTATGATTTTCGTATAAAGGAACATTTATAATGCATGTAAATTAAAATGATCTATAATAATCATTACTTGGAGTAGTGCGTCACCATCTATGCATGGTTACTTTAAGTAGAAATATTTTTTAAGGGAGTGTGAAAAAAACCTATTCATATAATTCATTTTATCGGTTATTTGTCAGCAAAATATTTACCCCCCCCCTTTTTTTCCCAATTAATCCCATCCCACATAAAATTAAACACTTGTTCTTTTACTGATGAATATTTATTCGGATTTTTCTGAGATGTGTTTATCATCTATCAATCACGAAGACGAATAAATATCCCTGTTATATATTTATATTAATATAACAGAAGAAGGTACACAAGTTTATGTATTGCCAGAGTGTTCGATGATCATCGAAGTTGCCAGAAATTTATAAATTATATTACTAATATAAGGCAAAATCAAAACGGTAGCATTGGATCCAGAAACTTCCAGTCCTAAAGCGACTGTTCATACAAAACTTTTGTAAGCGGAGACTGTAGATATCTAGAAGAAAATCCCGTTATCCATTTGTTTTTAAATAAAAAGTAATAATAATAAAAAGAAGAATTTTTACCAAGTTTGCTAGTAGTCTTTTCGATTGTCGATCATTCCCAATTTGAAATATAAAATTCAAAGAATTAACCAGATTTGTTTTCGATCTTTTTCACTTACCATAAAAGATAAGACAACTATTTCTCTTAAGATCAAAATTTTACACTTACGACAGGGTAGTTTTACACGTAAAGTTAGGACTATTTTTACACTTAAGATTATCGTAAGTATTTTTGTGAAACTCTTTTTAATCTTAGTTTTACACTTTCGACAAAGAGCCGCTGAATTTAAAGAAAAAAACTGCGCTTAATAACATGTTATTTTGCAGTAATTAGTAAGTACCACTTATATAATAAGTTATTTTTAGACACAAAGAGATAGTGACTCAGCGCTGGTTATATTATTTTTAGAAATATGTCTAAGCGAAATAACGATTTCGATTTAAATGATTGGACACATTTGATAACTAAAATATAGTTTTGTAAGAAATAAAATGATGATTTGTAATATTTTTGGGCATATAAAATAAAATGATGATTTGTAATATTTTTGGGCATATATTAATTATACATGTATAGAATAAAATATTAAAATACAAATACAAATGCAAACCAAACCCTCAAATTTCATCTTTACATTTTATACAATGTTGTATTACAACCAAACAGTGTTTTTAAGTTTGTTTTGCCTGTGTTTTTTTTAAAACGCCTCGTTTTACAGTATTACGTGCAATTTTACATGCAGTCTATACATTTCATGTTCGTAGTCATATAAAAAAAATGTACTTGGTAAAATTAGTTTTGTTATTACAATATGAATAAAGCATTATTAAATTTATTGATCTTTATATATTTATTTAATGTATGGAACAAATGAAGCAGTTTTCGATGTGATTAATTTATTGAAGTATTATGTACAAAATGTAGATGTTCAGACTCGTAGACTGAATAAAATTCAAGTCTTTGGGCGCATTTCCTTCAAAATGAAATCTGTGGTTATTTGCATGTTCAATCTGACATACTTCAAGACAATTTATAACAAGGTTTTGGCTGTTGTGCCATCTTATAAGCGGAGACATTTTGTATTCAGAAGAGGAGTTATGCTATTTACATCTGTCCATCTGTCTGCTTTTATCTATCTGTACCCAAAGTTTTCTCCGACAGCAACTACAAACTACAGCTTCTTGATACTTGATAAGAAGCTTTATTTAGGATTTACTAAGAAGCTGTGGCATGATTGTCCATGAAACAGGTATCCACCAAATGGCAAAGGAATGGAGGTTTCTTTACAGAACATTTTTTTCCTGCCCAAACATTTGGTGTGTGGACCAATTAAATTTCTTGCTATGATCTGAAACAATTCTTTTAAGGTGCAATGTACCAAAACCAGCGTTCATGTATTAATTTTATTCTAAAATGTAATAACTAAGAAATAAATTATTGATTGTAACGTTACGCATGAATCCAGGATTTTAAGTTAGGGGGGCGCACTTAAAAAAAATCGTTCCGAGCGGAGGGAGGCGCGAAAAATTTTGGGTATTTTGTGTGAAAAATCACGATTTTACGCAAAAAAAAATCATATTTTTTCCAATTTTAGGGGGGGGGGGGGCGCCAGGTGCGCGCCCCCTTGAATCCGCCCATGTTGCCCATTTGGTATTTTCAAACTTTCCTTGTTACGCATAATTGTGAAAAACGTAATTAGTAAAAAAAAAAAATATGTTGTACTGTAAACTAATTATACGGGGAGTACAAACAATGGTTGAGAAAACCTGTACATTCGACACTTTAAACTGAAATGTTACAGTTGATCGTAGTTCCTTCAGATATTCATACATGTGTAAATAGAGTTTGAAGATACCAAAGGGGTAATCAGAATCTGTAAATAGAAGAACAACAGACAAGACAATGGACAAAAGATACCAAAGGTGTAATCAGAATCTGTAAATAGAAGAACAACAGACAACACAATGGACAAAGGAACACGAAGGAGACACTAGTACATCAGGTTTATAACGAAGGAGACACTAGTACATCAGGTTTATAACGAAGGAGACACTAGTACATCCGGTGTTTAACGAAGGAGACACTAGTACATCCGGTTTATAACGAAGGAGACACTAGTACATCCGGTGTTTAACGAAGGAGACACTAGTACATCCGGTTTATAACGAAGGAGACACTAGTACATTCGGTTTATAACGAAGGAGACACTAGTACATCCGGTTTATAACGAAGGAGACACTAGTACATCAGGTTTATAACGAAGGAGACACTAGTACATCCGGTNGGGGGGGGGCGTCGGGTGCGCCCCCCCTTGAATCCGCCCCTGTTGCCCATTTGGTATTTTCAAACTTTCCTTGTTACGCATAATTGTGAGAAATACGTAATTAGTAAAAACAAATATGTTGTACTGTAAACTAATTATACGGGGAGTACAAACAATGGTTGAGAAAACCTATACATTCGACACTTTAAACTGAAATGTTACAGTTGATCGTAGTTCCTTCAGATATTCATACATGTGTAAAAAGAGTTTGAAGTTACCAAAGGGGTAATCAGAATCTGTAAATAGAAGAACAACAGACAACACAATGGACAAAGGAACACGAAGGAGACACTAGTACATCCGGTTTATAACGAAGGAGACACTAGTACATCCGGTTTATAACGAAGGAGACACTAGTACATCCGGTTTTTAGTAGGACTCGTGTTGCTCAGTCTGTGTAGTGTTTCATGGACTATTGCTTGTTTTATTTGTCCTTCTTCGCCATTGATTTGTCTGTCATTAAAGTTTGACAGAGCATGGTTCGTGTTGCTATAGTCAGTTATTATCAACTTGCAATTTGAAAAAGTATATTAGTCTTTGCTATTAAGAGGATGAATATTGTTTACGATCCATGTTCTTGGTCCAGTTTTTGACATTGAAGAACGAACCATTATTACCACAATCACTATGGTACCAATTGATTACAACTGATAGAAATATTTGTCTGATGTTTGAAATTTACAGATTCTTAATAAAAATTAAAACCAAGGTTCTCCTCTCTGGGGTATATAGTGTGCCCTCAACCGTTTTTGGCTATTTTCTTTGGATCCTTTTGATTACTTGCTCCCAGATGCGTTAAATTTATTTGGTTTTCCAAACTGTCGATGTTGAATGTACCTGATGAATGTTATTCCACAAACTGTCGATGTTGAATGTACCTGATGAATGTTATTCCACAAACTGTCGATGTTGAATGTACCTGATGAATGTTATTCCACAAACTGTCGATGTTGAATGTACCTGATGAATGTTATTCCACAAACTGTCGATGTTGAATGTTATTCCACAAACTGTCGATGTTGAATGTACCTGATGAATGTTATTCCACAAACTGTCGATGTTGAATGTACCTGATGAATGTTATTCCACAAACTGTCCGCCTTTCTCCGGTTATTAGTGGGATTCATGTTACTTCATCCTTAGTTTTATTTGTATGTTTTGTCCTGTCTCTTTTGGCCATTGTATTGTCTGCCCTTCTTTGATTTACAGATTCTGTCTGATTACCCCTTTGGTATCTTCATACTCTTCTTACACACTTTTGTCATGATAGTTCATGGCATGTAATCTGAGATTATAGATCATACTTCTTTTGTAAGCTTAATATTCTACTATTAATTATTAATATCACAAGTAGTTTATGATCATCATTCGTGATAAAGGATTTCAGAAAGCTATTGAAGAATTAGTTGTCCGGCTAGGTATAGCATTACAGGTAGCTTTAGTAATAATAAAAGCTATTGAAGAATTAGTTGTCCGGCTAGGTATAGCATTACAGGTAGCTTTAGTAATAATAAAGGCTATTGAAGAATTAGTTGTCCGGCTAGGTATAGCATTACAGGTAGCTTTAGTAATAATAAAAGCTATTGAAGAATTAGTTGTCCGGCTAGGTATAGCATTACAGGTAGCTTTAGTAATAATAAAAGATGACAAGTATGATAAAACTTGCGAGAAGATAATGCACTTTAATGCTATTTGAGGCTTGAAACCCACTCCTTTATGAAGGTATGATTTGAGACAAACATGTACTGTCAATGTATTTCGCTATATCTGAGAAGAGTGAGGTAATCAGAGGTAATCAAAAGCTATCATTCGACGACAGACAGACAATACAATAGCCTAAAGAAAAAGAACAAAAAGAAACACAATGGTCCACAATAAAATGCACACAAAAACAAATGATTAAGCGCCACTAACTCCACTAAAAAAACGGGATGAACTCAGGTGCTTCCAACGGAAATCAGGACATGCTCCACATGTGGCACCCGTTGTGTCAAAGAAGGAGTTCAAAATGAGTATACACTATTTGCATTGCGTCACTAATCGGTATTTATCTAATAGAAACAAACACTTTTCACCCCGGTGTCAAAAAAGTTTGAAGATACCGAAGATGTAACCAGAAGCCGAAATTGAAGAAGGGCAAACAATATAATGACCAAAAGGAAAAGTACAAAGGGACAAACAACGACCTACAAAGCATTACACATAAAACTAAAGACCGTGCAACATGAACCCTACACAAAATTGAGGTCTGTCTATAATGTCTGTCCTGAAAGACAGCAATGAACAGATAAATTATTAATTCAAGGGGAACAAAGCTGGTCCCAGACCAACACAGATCATTACGGATAGGGATTAATATAAGTTATTGTAACTTGTTTCTCAATCCTATTGATTACTTCTGATTATGTAATGTATATATGTTGAATATTGTAATGTTATGTTGAATTAATTAATAAAATATGTCTAAACTTGTTACTTGTTCTGTAACTTCCTCCATTGAATGTGGAACACTGCTTGAATCAGGCCTGGTTAATGACCCGATTACCGCCATATTGGACGTTTTCCGAAAAAATGATATTTACGACCCGTAGGTGAAAAAAAATCAGAATTACCAAAATATGAGGTTTGCAAATATATATATAGAAGATACTACGTTATGTAGAAATGATTTATCTTTACATTTATATCAATTATATATACTATTAATGATCTGTTAAGCTGTTTTCAGAGTATGTTGTGCAATATTTACATGTAAATGGCATTTCATATTCACAAGCCTTTGTGAATATGAAATAATATCAAAGTAAGGCAAAATTAATTATCTTATTTCATCAAAAATGTACATACGTTAATACTAGTTTTAAATACAATCGAATATGCGTAATTTGTTCAGAATATTGGTAATCAAAGGAATTAATTTGTGTGTGTTCATATGCTGCATCAAATTTGTTTATTTAAATTGTCAGCCATATTGTTTATTTATCGTTACTTTAGACATGCCTACCTTATGTTTATTAAAATTTATAGTAAGCACGAGTAATATTATCATGTTGTCGTTTTTGGCTCTTAAAAGCATAATACAGATCGAAAACACATCACTTTGAATGACATTATTATTTGTTGATAATTATGATTGTTCTCTTGCAGTTTGATTTATTGCAAGTTTGCAGAAATAAAGTCTATCTGATTTACAATTTCACCCAACACTTTTTAAAAATAAAATTTCATGTATAGTTTTAGCATCCATCCCTTAGACAGTTTTATAGGTTAAAAATTATCTAAATAGATGAATGGTACAGTTCTACATGTATATATTTTGTGTAGGGATATATGTTACTGAGATAATTATTTAATTACTTAAAACTTTTCTAAACCTCAGTTTTATGTTTTAACTTAAAAAAAAATTGAAATCAACAAATAACTACCAAAACCCTGTTAGACAGACAAACCCACTATTGTCCTCTACCTCAAAAAAAGCTCATAGTACTATATGGGGGATTTCATTTTAAAATTCAGATTTGGATTGTATATCAACAAGGCATCCTAAAAAAATCTACGTTTAACATCACCCGCGCGCGTAGGCTTTGAAAATTTGCCAAAAATAAAAAAACAAACACACATTGCGTGAAATGATATTTTATACTGAAATCTCATGAAGTTATTAGAAAAACCTGACATTTCATACCCATGGACTGTTAATTTCTCATGTTTAATTAATAAAACTAATAATTACAGTTCTATATCATCTTTATTGATGCTAAACACTGTGCTTTGCACATCTTCAGGCTATCAATTGAGCACTAAAACAAATACTGAAAGTATTCTTAGGTTGTTTGATTGTTTTGTTTGTTTTTTTTATTTTCCTCCTTCCCTCCTAGGTTTTGGTACCCTACCTTGATGTTAAACGTAGAATTAATTTATGGCGAGATAAGAGAGGGACCTTGTTGTGCTCCGTTTGATGGTTGGCTGGAATTAATGAAGAATTCGTTTGAATTGAAAAGATCATTTTATTTTAAATGACGATCAAAGTTCACAATATGTAGTCACCATTGAACAATCAAAATTCATATTACTGAAGGCAATCAAATATTTGGTGACAGAACAGAAAACAACTAAACTACAAAATGATGTACAAAATAGATAACAACCATCAAAGATGGTTATGGTTATGCGCCATCAAAAAGGGATGGTTATGCATAAAATATCAAATATATGACCATAAAAATAGAAAACCTAAAACATGTACAACATACAATTACAAAATGTAGGTAAAACAAACATTTGTTCAAATACAATACAAATTTTCAGGTAGTTTGTTGAGTGGTGGGAGGGTGGGTAACAAGATGTAAATTCCTTTTTTCACTTTTTCAATCACATGTAACCTGTCGCTGAATCAAAAGAATATGGGTGAATGATTTCTGGGCAGCCGCAATAGCTTATCTTTTCCACAACTTGCTAATAAGAAGGGAGATAACTCTGTTTACCTTAAACCACATATAGATCAATTGGATTATTTCCCTTTTGTCATTAACTAATTTACTGTTTGAACTTGCCATAAATTTATTTATATATCTATAAATTGAATTTTATGGCAAGATAAGAGAGGGACCTTGTTCTGCTCCGTTTGATGGTTGGCTGGAATTAATGAAGAATTCGTTTGAATTGAAAAGGTCATTTTATTTTAAATGACGATCAAAGTTCACAATATGTAGTCACCATTGAACAATCAAAATTCATATTACTGAAGGCAATCAAATATTTGGTGACAGAACAGAAAACAACTAAACTACAAAATGATGTACAAAATAGATAACAACCATCAAAGATGGGGATGGTTATGCGCCACCATATTGTGTGGAATGAGTCGATACCCTTCATGGCCCTTATTTGTGGCACACTGACTTTACGCCTGTTATTTGAGAATCGAATCAACTTTCCGAGGCCCTTGTCCCCATGAAAGCGAGATTTTCAAAGTGGGAATTTGCATCATTATAATTACATGTAAACTAACCACAAATTTTTGTTGAAGTCCTGTACAAGTATTACATCAAGAAGTACTGCAACAGAAGCCCATGTCCCCATGTTACAGTTAAACACAATCAAACCAACTTTCAGAGGCCCTTGTCCCCATGAAAGCTAGATTTTCAAAGTGGGAATGCGTATATATTTTTTGAAGGCTTTTGAGTGCCAGCGACTCATTTGTTGGATTTTTATCTTCCGGGATATTCATACTTGCTGCTGTCGTGGCTGCCCCAATCCGAAAACTATGACTTTTATAATGTTCCCAGCTTAAACCCAGATAAGACAGTGAAAAGCGCAATTGACTAGTGAAAATGTTTCTTGACAATGGTAATTCATCCATTAACGAGAAGAGAGGTTTAAAGGATCCTATATCTTTAACCATACTGAGTTGAAGATAATCCCACACGGCTTTTACTGGACAAAGGCATTTTTGTAATTTATGTTCCTGGACATGTAGAATTGGTGTGTGTTTACCATAACTATGTTTGAATTGACTCATGTGTATTTCTACAGCAGTTGGAATTAAAGAAGCGTCAAAAACAAACTTAATGTGATTTAACCGCAAGTTATTGCCTTTAGGTGGGAGAGGCCCAGTCATCTCCCCCACTCTTAAAAATGCATGAAATGCAAGGAGATACATTACTTTTAGAAGTTTTGCCATAAAAAGGGAAGTACATGTGTGGGGTAATTAATTTATCAATCCTTTTAGGAGTACATGTGTGGGGTAATTAATTTATCAATCCGTTTAGAAGGACATGTGTGGGGTAATTAATTTATCAATCCTTTTAGAAGTACATGTGTGGGGTAATTAATTTATCAATCCTTTTAGAAGTACATGTGTGGGGTAATTAATTTATCAATCCTTTTAGAAGTACATGTGTGGGGTAATTAATTTATCAATCCTTTTAGAAGTACATGTATGGGGTAATTAATTGATCAATCCTTTTAGAAGTACATGTGTGGGTTAATTAATTTATCAATCCTTTTAGAAGTACATGTGTGGGGTAATTAATTTATCAATCCTTTTAGAAGTACATGTGTGGGGTAATTAATTTATCAATCCTTTTAGAAGTACATGTATGGGGTAATTAATTTATCAATCCTTTTAGAATTTGAGGGGTTATTGGTAAGCGGTTTTCCTTAGAAAACCTTAATTTTTTAAAACCATTTAAAGTTTTGACCATGATAAAATGTTGTGTATTGTCTTGCATACCCATAATTTTGTGTATGTAGCCTATTGCTGATATATACGTAGAAACTGTTGCAGCGGCATAATTCTGTTCAAAACAGTGAGCTATGAACATAGTTAAACTTTCTAAAGATGGCGGAAACACTTCAAGATTTGGAAAATACAACTTTGAAAATTGTTCATAATTATGGTAAATCCTATTATACGAGTCCCTTGATGACTTGGTTAGTGACTCCTGAAGCAATCTAGCTGCCACACCTTTTAAATTATCAGCAGATCTGGGTTCACAATTGCTGGCACTGGGTCCATTAATGGGAAATCTTTCTTGAACTGATGAATCTGCAATCGAGAAAGTTGATCTGCTGCTATATTTTTAATTCCTTTAATATGAAGGGCTTGAAACATAATGTTAAATTTCAATGTAAGCAAAACCAGTTGTCTTACTCATTTTATAATGGTGGGGTCTTTGGAAGTTTGCTTATTTATGATATAGACAAGTGCCATATTGTCAGTGTGGAATTGAACACACTTATTTTGTAGACGAGGACCCCACAAATGAATTGCTACCACAATAGGAAAAATTTCTCGAATTTTAATATGTTATTGTAACCATGACACTGGCCATTGGTCTGAGAACCATCTTTTGGTAAAGACTCCTCCAAATCCTAAATCAGATGTGTCTGTATATAAGTGGAACTGTGCCGAGTTTTCCCATATATCGTTTAGAAAGAAAGATTTCCCATTGAAGTTTTCGATGAACAAGGACCATGTTTTCAAATCTGCCCTAGCTTCCTTAGTCAACCATCTTTTATGTGTTGGACGTTTAAGGCCTAATGTTAAATCAATGATACGTCTAATGAACGCTCTCCCTGGCTTCACAACAGCACATGTAAAATGGAGTAACCCTATCACAGATTGAAGTTCCTGTAAAGTACAATCAATGATACGTCTAATGAACGCTCTCCCTGGCTTCACAACAGCACATGTAAAATGGAGTAACCCTATCAAAGATTGAAGTTCCTGTAAAGTACAATCAATGATACGTCTAATGAACGCTCTCCCTGGCTTCACAACAGCACATGTAAAATGGAGTAACCATATCACAGATTGAAGTTCCTGTAAAGTACAATCAATGATACGTCTAATGAACGCTCTCCCTGGCTTCACAACAGCACATGTAAAATGGAGTAACCCTATCAAAGATTGAAGTTCCTGTAAAGTACATTTTTCTCTGGTTTGAAAATATGTCAATTTTTCCCTTAATTTCAACAATTTATCAGCTGGTAGTCTGATTTCCATTTCTGCAGAGTCAAGCTCTAAGCCTAAAAATATAATCTTTGTAGTGGGAAATACTGTCTTTTCCTCTTTGATAGGGATGCCAATGTCTTGCGCCATATGTAAAAATTGAGCCAGGGTGTTTTGACACAACTCTGAATTTGGAGGCCCCACAAATAAAAAGTCATCCAAGACATGTACACACCCTGAACTCCGAATTTTATGTTCCACGACCCAATGAACAGCTGTACTAAACTTCACAAACAAATTACAGGAATAGCTCAGGCCCATTGGTAAAACTTTGTCATAAAAGAATTTCCCCTCCATAGTAAAACCTAATAGTTCATGATCTCTCTCGTTAATAGGAACCAAGCGATAACCATTTTCCATATCTGTTTTTGCCAGTAAACTACCTTGTCCATGGTATTTTACTAATGAGATTGGGTCATCTATTGTTTGGTACTGAACTGTGCACTTGTCTTGTGGAATCCCATCATTTATTGATAAATGATCAGGGTATGACAAGTGATGGATGATAACCCGATATTCTCCCACTTTCTTTTTCGGAACAAGACCTAAAGGGGATATTCCTCCTTCCCTCCTAGGTTTTGGTACCCTACCTTGATGTTAAACGTAGAATTAATTTAGGACGGCCTAACAAGAAACAAAACATGAAGACTGTGGCGTACACAGTGTACCATGTTAGTGTACATATTGTACACAGTGTACCATGTTAGTGTACATAGACTGTGGCGTACACAGTGTACCATGTGAGTGTACATATTGTACACTCACTTTGTACAACTACATTTTTTTTACATATGTTATTTGTGTTAAAAATAATTAAATTGATATCTTCGTCTAGTTGCATTTTCCTTAATTAAAACATCACAAAAATTTCTAAATAAACAATATTTTATTATTTGATATATAATTTTTGGAGAAGATAAAAATGTCTTTAGATAAGTTACTTTTTGAAAAACATGTCAGAACCCTTGAACTCTTATAAAGTCAAGACCATGCTCATTCAATTACTTGTAAATACTATTCTGTAATGGTAAACATTCATTAATATTTGTGCAAATAACCCTTTTATTTGATAACAGAAATTCAGAATCGTAGAATTGATGAAAATATCTCATGATTTCAAGTAATATTGCACATGTGCAAATATTAGTATAATTGCATTTTTATTTTTGGTTACATTCTACAAAATATATTATTCGGCTATTATGTTATTATATATACATTATCATTATTATTATTTTTTCAGACAAAATTGTAGAACTCTGTCCAAAATGCTGAATGATCCAGGATGACTAGATTGATATATGTATGACAATGTTAGATGGATTTTAATTTCAAAACATTCTATTATGGATAGCTGGGGCATACTATACATGTACCATTCACTGGTTGTTGGGAAAATTGAAGAATTTATTTGTGATAATGCAATTACATCATATTAGCTGGACCTATTATGAAAATTTTCATTTACCCTGAAAACATTCATGGGAATAATATATGTGCATTTCAAAGAGCTGTGAAAACAAACATTGTATTAAGTAAAATTTGACAAAAGATCATTTTAGCTTAAAATGTTTATGTTATTATTCCCATTCTCCCTGGAATTGTTACAAACAAGAACTACTGATATTATATCTAAATGTACCCTAAGTGTACTCCATGTATACTTTTAATGGGATAGTGTTTGCAATTTGAGGTTTTTTTTTTTATTTTGATAAAAAAAAAAAATCTGTATCTGTTTAAAATTGTATGACATTGTAGTATCACTAATTAGGGTTAGTTTTATGGTGTTTAACACCACTTTCAACAATAGTTCAGTAATATCGTGGCAGTCAGTTTATTGTTGGAGGAATCTGTAGAAAACAACCTGTGGCAATTTACTGGCAAATTTGATCACATAATGATGTATGAAGTATTTATGTAAACAAGAACCATTTCTGAACCATTTAGTTGTGACATCATTTAAATGGCACCATTTTGAAGACTGTTTATAAACCATTAATTTATGACTGTATCATTAAAATGGTCATACCCATTAGCATATTTTGCCATATAAATGGAAATTCAATGGAGTTTTAAGTAAGACCCAATGGTTTTTAAAATGAGTTCCAATGGTTTTTCAATGGATATTAAATTAAAAAAAAAAAAGGGTTTTCAATGGAATTTCAATTGAAAACAAAAATCCAAGAAGGCCATCACCACAGGGGAAAGTTCTTCTTTATTTTTATTTTTTAACATTTGACAGAAATCATAGCTGGAGTGTTCCTCTGATGGTCCTTTACAAAATGTGTGTGTTTTTGTGTCAATCAGAATCCGAGATGACAGACACCACAGGACTTAACTTTAACATAGGACCATATTGGAAAATTAAATAAATGGTTATTTTCATATACTAGAAAGATTCAATCTAAATAGTGATGATCTGAAATCCAAGTTGGCTTACTCCACATGATATTGGGTAACTATACTAGGAATATGAATGTAAAGGTTATTATAAAAAACTGAAAACTTGCTTGAACACAAAAAGTGCCAAAATATAACCAAGTAAAAGAGAAAAGTGTAAAGATGGTCGTTTTGTAAGGATATATTAAATATATAGCAAATAAAAAAATAGATATTACTTAAGTAGAACAACTTCATCTACACATGAGACAATCAACAAAAGATTTGCTTCACCCTTTGCAGTAAATATGATACCACAGACCCTCAATTTCAAGGTAAACCAGTTAAAAAAGTGCAGTTGTCTGTAATTTGTAGTTGAACAATAAATTTATTACATGTAGTTAGATTTGATGGTGAGTGATTCTTGTTTTATGACAAATGAGCACTTTGCCATCACTTACATGGCAAGGAGTAGTTTAACATATATTCCAGGTTTTTCTGTGCAATTTATCTTTCAGCCGATTTATACCGATTATGCAAATTAGGCATAATTTGATAAAAGATCACATTTAAATCGTCTCCTCTGAAACCGCTGAACCAAATTAAACCAAACCTGGCAGAAATGGTCCCTGGGTGCGCCCCTTTCAAATTTGTGTCCGACAGCTCCGCCCTCCATTCAATATGGCTGCTGTTACTAAAAATAGAAATGTCTTCAGTTGTCCATTGCTGCTTTAGTATAAGTCAAAATGAGCTAAAATTTTAACTGCAGCTACATGGCAAGGAGTAGTTTAACATATATTCCGGGTTTTTCTGTGAAATATTTCTTTCAGCCTATGCATACCGATTATGCAAATTAGCCATATTTTGTACTTTTTGTCCTCTATTTCAAAAACTATAAGAGATAGATGTTAAGTTTAACTGCAAACATGTTCAGCATGTCAAGATCTACCCACCCCGCAATTTTGAAGTAAATCTGATTACCCATCTTGGCGTTATTGTCCTTTTTTCATAAAATTTATAAAATTTTAATACTTGTCGTCATATATTTCAAAAAGTATAGGAGATAAAAGTTATGTTTAAATTGCAAAAATGTGCAGCATGTCAAGATCTACATACCCTGCAATTTTGAAGTAAATCCCATTACCCATTTTGGAGTTACTGCCCCTTTTTCATCAATTTTTCAAAATGTTAATACTTTTCATCCTTTATTTAAAAAACTATAAGAGATAGATGTCAAGTTTAAACTGTAAAAATGTTCACACTGTGTAGCATCACCACCGGATATAGGTACCTCATGAAGTCAGGTAAGGTCATTTTTTTTCTTATTTTCAGTATATTCTACGTTTTTCTGACAAGTAAAGTTTTGTGATATTGATTACTAATAATGTAGCTACTATTTAAGGCTGATTATGATCCATAATTGGCTTTCTTTCTCTTCAAATCGTCAGAATCGGATCGGGTGGTACCTGTTCAAAGAAGCATGTGACGAGTTCAAAGTTGTAAAAATACGTTTATCCTTCAACTATTCATTTGACGTTTTTGTAGAACAAAGTTTTATCATATTTAAGCTTGAACAACACTGTATTTCGAAATAAACTATTGTTTGCACAGAGAAATTCATGAAAATACAGCGACATCGCTGTACGGCAAATAGAAAGGTATCTATTCCCTGTACAGTAAATAACTATTCGCCGTATAATTTATCGCTTGATTTACATGAATTTCTCTGTGAAAATAATAGTTTATTTCGAAATACAGTGTTGTTCAAGCTTAAATATGATAAAACTTTGTTCTACAAAAACGTCAAATGAATAGTTGAAGGATAAACATGTTTTTTACAACTTTGCATGCTTCTTTGAACAGGTACCACCCGGTCCGATTCTGACGATTTGAAGAAAGAGAAAGCCAATTATGGATCATAATCAGCCTTAAATAGTAGCTACATTATTAGGAATTAATATCACAAAACTTTACATGTCAGCAAAACGTAGAATATAATGAAAATAAGAAGAATTTGACCTTACCTGACTTCACGTTTGCCAACCGCTTCGAGGGTTCCTATATCTGGTGGTGATGCTACACAGTGGTTCAGTATGTCATCAACTACAAAAAAGTTCCACAGTAGAAAATGTCCGACAACTGTGTGAAGAGAAGATATTCCTCTTGAAATACATTTTTTTGTTAACTTTCACTGCTTTTGGTTACTCAAATAATCGAATGGAAGCAACTCTATTACAAAATGTGAAGTAGCAAAAGCTAAATTTTGAGTATCATTGACATTTATGTTTTACAGCAATGTTGNTAACATTGTCATAGATTACCCTTTCAGCATCTTCAAACTCTTCTTAAAAACGCTGTATATATCAAAACAGCCAGACTTTGTTTACATTGAAGTTATGTTCATTTTGTTTTTATTTATTTAGAGGAATATTGTCCCAGGAAGCAATATTAAAAAAAAAACAAAAAAAAAACAATTGTTATGTTATATAAGTAGAAGTCATCACTTCAGTCGGCATCATTACTTGGTTAACCGCTACGAAATATCTGTGTCACACATGACCACGGGTGTACAGACAATGAATCCGACACAAGTTATAATCCTACGAGGTCTTCTCCGCTACATATAAATAATTAAAAAGACAATATATTACAAAAACATAACATTATTTCGTTCATAATTATTTGAGAAAAATGACATAATACTGCAAGAGACACTGTTATTGATATTGAGTCGTTGCCGTCAGGTATGTTCCGTCAGGTATGTTCCGTTTGTTGAAATCACAATCACGTCCATTCTACGTTCATGACTTATCCCCGGCTTTACAACTAGAGTAACACGACGGATACCACTATTGAAGCAGGAACTGTTTGCCCTTCCGGAGCACATAAGTTCACCATCGGTTTTTAGTAGGGTTCGTGTTACTCGATCGTTTTTCAGTACTTGTTTTGTAGATCGCTGTTTGTCCCTTTGTCCTCTCTCTTTTGGCCATTATGTTGTCTGTTCTCCGATTTACGTATTCTGATTACCTCTTTGGTATCTAACTCTTCTTATATAATAAAGAACACGTAAAATACAAATGGATTTAACCATCTCGGTGAGGTAATGGTGAGAGTGTGGTAGATCGTCGGCTTGATCCCCGCTCGTCTAAAATCAAAGAATATTAAATTGGTATTTGTTGCCTCTCCATTCAAAGAACGCATCATTAATTAGCAAGAACAAAGAATGGCTACCTCTTACTCGGGATGTGCATCCAACTGGAGCGACATTATTTATCTGTGGACTGTTGTAATGAGCTAGCACTATAAAAATTCAACTCGGCGAGTTGGTCTAATGGAAAACAGATATCGTCACCATCATCTCATCAATAGATCACCATTTGTTCTCACTATGTTCTCAAATGTTCATTTTGGGTTAAACAACAATCAATCACTCTCTCAAAAATGTATCTAAATCAGGGGACAATTCACAAAAATATAGCTATATCAGGGGACAATTCACAAAAATGTAGCTATATCAGGGGACAATTCACAAAAATGTAGCTATATCAGGGGACAATTCACAAAAATGTAGCTATATCAGGGGACAATTCACAAAAACGAGTAATACGATACCACCCCTCCCATTAAAAGATAAATGTTCTGTCCCTAAGTTTTATTGTAAGTTCATTGGGATACATAATTATTTGTGTTTCAGCATTTTGTCTGACATATCGACACTACCAGAATCATAAGGTAAGAACGACGAGACTGAAATTTCCTGTTTTGGATAGATGCCAGGAAATATTTACATTTGAGATGAGTATTTATGTGTGAACCAATGTCTGTGTTGTTAAACTAGTGTTCAGAAATGATTCTTCAACCACTCGGTAACCGTATCGGTGTTGGAATGGTTAGGGTGCTCACTTTGAATGCAGTAGATCTTAGGACCGGTCAGGTAAAACCAAAGACTATAACATTTGTATTTGCGGCTTATTCGCTAAGCATACAGTTTTAAGTAATAATTGCAAATACTAATTGGCTCGGAATCAGGATAATGTGTCCGAGTGGAGCGACATGTTTACCCACTGACTGTTGTTTCAGTAAATTAATACCACCATAAAAGGACCAGAATAAGCATGTTGGTCTAGTACAAAAGGGACATCACCATCATGTCATTGAAATGTAACTTGTTCTCGCCACGATATAGCTGACAAATTGCCCATTTGGCGTTAAACAACAATCTCTGATTCGGTCACTCCAGCCCGGGGATATGTCATAAGCAAGTGTTCGCCAGATGTCAACAAGTCGTCACGACAGCCAGGGTCGTCTTAACAGCATTTATAGGTCCCAGGCCAAAGCAATGCACTGGGGTCCTACCTACACAACCACTCGCAGGAATAAAAATGTAAATTGTCGATAAATTTAAACATTAAACAATTATTGCCTTCAATGGATGTAAACATCCATAATTGTTAACCTGAAGGGGGTCGTTTTCTCGAGGGCTTTATGCCGAGGGAAACAACCCCTTGAGCCCGGGTTAACAATGCTGATGTTTACAATCCGTTGAGGCGATAACTGTTTTATTATACCGAACAACAGACCAAGGATTGAGCATTTAAATAAATACATGTAGAAGTAGAAGAGTTAGCGAATGCCATCCTGCTGGTCCGACCAAATTGTAAACAAACAGACGACAATGTCACTTCCGGAAAGAGTTGTTTCCCTTTTGAGGCACGCAATGGATTGTTTACCGGGGAACAATAGGGTTGTTTCCCGTTTGTGTTAACTTTCACAAAACATTAAAATTGTTTCAGGTCATGTGATTTAATTTAAGCCAATGAGAAGTTAGTGAGGTATAATAAATATATTTATTGTGTTGGTACTTTAAACAAAATCAGTTTAATGTTTAAAAAAAAAAGCTGTGCACAACCATAGATTAGTATGGGGCCCCTATGCCCACGGGGCCCACGGGCAACTGTCTACCGTGCCCGTGCGTTAAGGCTGCTCTGACGACAGCCATTCTTGACATGGATGGAGATTTTCAATTCAATTCTTTCTTAGCAAAGCAAAAAACAATTAGTGGATTGACATGTTTTGGCAAAAAAAGACCCCCCACATAAGACAGTTCTCGTATTCCTTTATGAGTTCACACATTTGGGTAGTGAGTGAGTGAGTGATTCATTGTTGTTTAACGCTAACTCAGCAATTTTTCATCTCTATCATGGCAAGAACAAGTTAATTTTCAACTTTGTAATAGACTAACACGCTTATTTGGATTTTATATAGTGCTAGCTTACTGGAACTACAATCCACATAGAGTCATGTCGCCCCACTCAGATACATTATCCTGATTCAGAGCCAACCAGTTTTTGATCTTTCTCCTTAATGATGCGTGCTTCGACCCGATCGGGACTCGAACCCACCATGATCTATCGCACTCGAGACGAGCTCGCTAACCATTTGGGTATACTAGTAATATGGAGCTTTACTGATATGTCGGGACGTGGAAGCTCCCATTCCGTGACATATCACTAAACAGGGAAGGGGTGAGAGAAGTGATTTTAATCAGATTGGTCTCCTGGTGTGATCAAAACGAGAGATTGTGTAAGACGTACGTTGTTGATATACGAATAGCAGTGTTTTAAATTTACCGCTCACCTACTTGTAAGCACAACCCGATAACGATACGTCATCAAAAGGTGTAAAACCACTAATTAATTTCTTTAAGGTTTTCTATTAAATTTGCGTTTTTTCGAGCTTACCAGGTCATTTTATCTAAAGTTTAACCTTTCCAAGACCATATATTTTCTGAAACGTACATGATTCCTCTACATTCTGTCAAAATATCAGGGCATGTTTAAAATCTTGCAGTGAAATGCCATGCTACGGAAAACACCTACTGTAAAAATAGCTTGGTCGTCCCCAAGAAATTCAGTATTTATAGGTCATGCATCAAATCCTCCATAGAGGTATTAAAATACAACTAAGTCCATCAAATTTGGGCTCAAAATAATCCCTATATATTTAACTTCAATTATCAATTTTAATTAGTCCATTCCATTCAGTAGTTTTCACAATATTACAAAGTGAAAGGAACTTTTTTTTTGAAAAGGGACTACTTTCGTATATGTTCCAAGTCTGCTTGGGGAATTAGTGGTTTGACACCTAAATAGGTGGTCGGGAGAGTTGTTCCTACACGAACCGCACATCTAGTAACAAGTAAGTTTTCTAATAAATTCTTTTATAACTCTATTTTCAGTTTAATTTCCATATTTCTTGGAATGTGTCATGACGTTTATTTATTATTTGTTCGGAATTTGTCGGTGTAGTTTTGTTTAGGATTTGGAACAAAACAAACGGTTAAATTTAAATAAACTTCCTTGTAAAGATTATAAATCAAATCAAATCAAATCAAATATTTATTATTCCAATCATGGTCCCACAGGGGGCAATTACATAAATATAACAATAGCAAAGTTCGGTCGAGCTATTATTAGCTCAGCTATTTATATTTAGAATGATGTCATTGTTTAAATGCCCGGATGTCATGCAAACAAATGTGAACGGAAGCACGATAACACTGATATTATAAACAAAGATTTCGGTAATAAAATGGAACATACAAAAGAGAAACACCAATCCCAGGGTGTTAAGCATTGTTGGGAACATGTAAAAGCGATATACCAGATACAGACATCGTGAATGTATGAAAGATGTGTTTTTTTTCCTTTCCCAAACGGTGGGGGTTGAAAAATAATGAAGAACAACCCAAAACTACCATTTGTGTTGTTTTATGTGTTATTTATAACAATATTTTGCATTTAATAATCATTTTGAATGCAAAAATAATATAAAAAAAATTAAGAAAAACCATACAGTCTAGCAAATAGTATCACGGACACTGTTCTTTTTCCCCTCCAATCGCGGCGATTTGCATAACACCGTCATGAGGAAAAGAAGCCATAACATACCATTTACATAGTTTTAATTGTTATTTATATGAAAATCTAGTTTTGATAATAATTTTCTGTACTTTATTACAAAAAAAATTGTCTAAAACGATATATTTGAGCAAATATTATCATTATTATCGCCGTGATGTCACAGCCTTGAGAATTTACCTGTGTGGTTGGCAGGAATTCAAAAATTTCTATTGTCTTTCAATGAAGGCTCAACTTTAAATTGTCATTATTATTTTGTTATTTACGATAATTTAATAATTCTTTCAGAAATGAAAATTATATAGCAATAATTAATTCACATCGAAGGTTTGATAAAAATATTCAGAATAAAAATATTGGAAATTCGATCTTGTTTTATTTAGTTTTAAAGCGTAAAAATGCATTATTTCATATTAGAATTATGAATTTATCATATCAAAATTAAAAAATGTATACTGACAGAAAAAATACGAATTTTCTTAAGTCTCTAAAACAATTAACAGAACAAACATTGGTTTGGAAATAAAAAAGTTATAAAAGTTTAAAAATTGCTTACTTTCATGTCAATTACTTTATTGTTTTACTGCCAACCAATTATTTGTTTAATGACATGCAAATTAGTGAATATGACATCACTAATGAGATTGGCGAACATTCCTATTAAAATTAGCTCTACGCACTTGCTCCCCCCTTTTTTTGTTTTATGCGAGAATAACAATCTGTCTACTGCTAACTCTGAAATCCGTAATAAGTTCATTACTACCGATGGTTACCACTTATAAGATGAAGGTGTGAAAATGCTTGCATCCAATCTAAGAAGATCTATCGATAAAGTGCTCGATATCCCACAAAACTCTATGAGAAAAGATCCTCGTCCTAGAAGACCATGGCGCCGACCAAACGAAAAAAGACAACGAAGAGACTCAGTCTCTCAATAGGTGTATGGAATGTAAATGGTTTAGTTTCAAAAGATTTTGATAAGCTTAATGATGTTTCATTTTTGAACTGTATTAAGAACTTAGACATAGTTGGTTTAGTTGAAACACATACTACTAGTTCTTTTATATCACCTTTAGATGATTATAAAATATTTCATACACATAGAGTCCAAAATAATAGAGCCAAGCGCAAGTTTGGTGGTATTAGTGTCCTTATCAGGAAATCACTGTCAGATGGTGTTGAACCCCTCCCAGTAACAAACTCAAGTATTGTTTGGTTTAAGCTTAAAAGAACATTTTTTAATACATCCAAAGACATTTTGATGTGTTTTTTACATATACCCCCAGAAAACTCCTCCTATACTGTGAAAAATGGGGATGATTTTGATACCCTAATCAGCGATATTTGTAAATACTCTTCTTCTGGGGACCTTATGTTATGCGGAGACTTTAACGTCAGAACAGCATCTGACCCTGATTTCATTCAGTATGACAACAATGATAAGTTTATACAAAACGACTCTAATTATATATATGATCTAGTCAATTTTTGTAGAATTAGTACAGATGTAACTACATGTAACAGAGGGAAGCGCTTATTAGAAATATGTTCCCAAAGTCAATTGAGAATAGCTAACGGGCGTAGTTTTGGGGATTTAACTGGTAAATTTACTTCACATTCTAATCTTGGCAGTAGTGTAATTGACTACTTTGTTATCAGTGAGGCGATACTAGGTAAATTATTATTTATGAAAGTTCATGACTTTATGAAATCCTTATCTGATCACTGTCTAATTTCTTGCGTTTTATCTGTAAACTTCACAGAAACTCACTGTCAAGAGAATAAAAATTATATCCCCAAACCGTTGAAATATATTTGGAATGATAATTCCATTCAATCTTTTCAGGATACCTTAGGCCTCCCCTCTGTGACACAAAAGGTTACCAACTATTTAGATGTTGATTATTCTTGTAAATATAACTGTAGTTTAGTTGATAGTGATAATGGTTATGAGAATACTTCATGTAAGATCAATCAAGCAGTTAGTGATTTTAGTGATATTATTCTATCTGCTGCCAATACCTCCCTGAAAGCTAAAACCCCTCAAAGAAGGAAAAATCATAACAATAAGTGTAAAAAGTGGTATGACCAATCCTTATTGGATATGAAAAACACTTTGGACACACTCGGTATCAAACTGGCTTTCAATCCATTTAATAAGGAATTAAGGCAGCATTGTTTTACTATGAGTAAGAAGTATAATAAATTAAGAAAGGCAAAGCGGCGTGCTTATTATAGTGATATGATGTTTAAACTTAATAGTTTATCAGATAAAAACCCCAAATCTTTTTGGGATCTAGTAAATGAGTTAAAGTATGAAAACAAGTCTGATAAAGGCACTAATTTAGATGCCCCCACATGGGAAAATTATTTCAAAAAATTGAATACTTTATCTACTGAAAAAGCAGTGCTTAATGAAAAATTTGAAAGCCTTTTTGAGACTGACAGGACTAAAGATCTTATGAATGAGTTGGATTTTCCCATTTCCGCCAAGGAAGTCACGGAGGCTACAAAAAAGTTGAAAAATGGCAAGAGCAGTGGCTCAGATAGCATTTTAAATGAGATGCTCAAGTATGGCAATTTTGTTTTACAGCCGTGTTTGGTAAAATTATTTAACATTATCCTGTCATCAGGTATTTACCCTACGGAATGGGCCCAGGGACTCATATTTCCTATTTACAAAACTGGTGACCCTCTGAACCCATCTAATTACAGAGGTATAGCGATTACCAGCTGTCTATCAAAACTATTCAACAGTATTTTGAATGTCAGACTTCAAAAATACATTCTCAAAAATGAACTTGTACGTAATGAACAAATTGGCTTCAAAGCAGGATGCCGAACATCCGACCACATCTTTAAGCTAAAAACTATTATTGATAAATATTTAAATAAATCTAAAAAAGTTTATGCCTGTTTTATAGACCTACGCAAGGCGTTCGATTCAGTCATTCATTCTGCCCTGTTTTTAAAACTCCTTCGTGCTAAAATAGGGGGTAAATTTTTGGCTTTATTAAAATCCCTTTATTCAAATCTAAGTCTCAGAGTTATTGTTAACTCTCATAGCCTTAGCAATGCCTTTCCTTCAAATGTTGGTGTTTTTCAAGGTGATAACCTTAGCCCAAATTTGTTTAAACTTTATATCAATGGGTTAATTGATGATTTTGATCATTCATGTTCACCTGTATTATTAGGACAGAAGCATATAAGTTGTGTCCTCTATGCCGATGATTTAGTTCTTTTATCTGAAAGTAAAGAGGGTCTACAGAACTGTTTAAATAAAACTTGGGAATATTGTAAGAGTTGGGGTCTTGAAATTAACTACGCAAAGTCTAAAGTTATGATTTTCAATAAAGGCTCAAGACTAAGTAATGTTAAATTTTATATTGATTAGACTGAGCTTGAGATAGTTCGTCACTACAAATATCTTGGAATAATGCTAAGTTTAAACGGAAGCTTTACTCAAGCTCTACTTGACCTTACACGGAGAGGTCAAAAAGCCTTTTTCAAATTGAAAAATATATTTAATAATATACCTTGTTCAGCCCCAAATTTTATACATATATTTGACCACACAGTTAAACCTGTACTCTTGTATGCTTCTGAAATTGTCGGTTTGTTTACAATAATGAAAATGTTAGCGTTAATAGTAACAATGATTCACATTTTATTAGTAATTTGTACAGCCGGAATCCTTTAGAAAAACTAAATATTTCCATGGGTAAATATGTTCTTGGAGTTAATAAAAGAACAACTAACTTAGCCATTTATGGTGAACTGGGAAGATACCCTCTTTATATTGACACTATTATTTCCATGATCAAATACTGGGTCCGGCTTTGCAAAAACAATCATCATGACCCCTTGCTGCGGGAGGCATGTAAAGAGAATCTGTTAATGTACGGAAACAATTAACCTTGTTGGTTAAGATGTATACATATTTTATTGAAACATCTAAATATGGATCATATGTTGACTCATCCTGAAAAATCCAAATCTAGCCACATATATAGTATAAAGAAAAAATTACAGAATAATTATGAGACATTATGGAAAATTAACTTAAACAAATGTGAGAAACTTAGGACATATAGAAAATTTAAGTTTATATTTAGATACGAAACTTATATTTCTGATATTAGAAATATTAGCCATAGAAACATTCTTACACGCTTTCGTACTAGTAACCACAAGCTCCATATCGAAACGGGTCGATATACCCGTCCAATTACCTCTGTTGAGAACCGTATATGTTCCAATTGTAACTATAAAAGAGTAGAGGATGAACTTCATTTTCTAATGTTTTGTCCTAAGTTTGATAACCACAGAAGAGAACTTTTTTCAAATGTCCTTAATGATAATGCTGCTATATTAAGTGAAGAGGATAAATTTGTTTGGTTATTGAGCAACGAAGATCCATCTTGCGTCAGAGAACTCGCAAAATTTATTCACTTGTGTTTTGAAATGGCACCATAGTTCTCTGCATGCATGTTTTATATTTGATCTTTTCCAAATACAGTTATCTCCCTTTGTATTCTTTTAGATATCAAAATAAAGCAGCTTTACCACAGGTAAGAACTACAAGTTTTGGTTTGCAATCTTTTCGTTATGCAGGTGCAAAGCTCTGGAATGAGCTGCCTGACCACTTTAGAAAAGACATGTCACTAGACCAGTTTAAAAATTTGATTAATACATGGTCAGGCAGCTCATGTCATTGCTTTGCATGCAAGGCTTCAGTTTGATTTCCTTTCCTTAGTATGC
The DNA here is from genome assembly GCA_002080005.1 of Gigantidas platifrons. Taxonomy (NCBI): domain Eukaryota; kingdom Metazoa; phylum Mollusca; class Bivalvia; order Mytilida; family Modiolidae; genus Gigantidas; species Gigantidas platifrons. Next base: position 269,397 of record MJUT01053816.1, read on the forward strand.
AGTATATATATTTTTAGTTTAGTTCATCAATTGTGCTTATTTTTAATTTAGTTCAACTACTGTGCTTTTATGTCTTATATTATTTATATGCTCTGCTTTTTATGCATGTGTCTAGTTCAACTACTGTGCTTTTATGTCTTATATTATGTATATGCTCTGCTTTTTATGCATGTCTAGTTCAACTACTGTGCTTTTATGTCTTATATTATGTATATGCTCTGCTTTTATGCATATGTATGTCCTGATGCTTGTTTTATTATTTACATGCATGTCGGTTTTAAAAGCTCTTCAGAGCTTATGTTGTATGTTTTTATACTCCCGACTTTAAATAAAATTTGTATCTGTATCTCCCTTTCACTGCCTCCCAATGCAAACTATGACGCAAACTATAACCTATAATTTTATTGTTATTTTATTATGTCATTCTTCTTTCATGTATTATCTCATAATCTTTGTCAACCTTAATGTTCAATGTTTGAGCTTTCTTTAATAAAGTATTTTGTATTTTTCGTATGTTTTGGTCGCTGCGTGGTAGATCTAACAACACCCCGTTAAGGGTCGCGTCAGGGGTCAACATGAATACATTATCTGAAATTTATATTAGCCAATCAGAAATAGAATCGACTTCACAGAACAACCAATGAGTTAGGTCGCTGGATCTAACAACTCATACAAGCCTATCACCAATACGGCGTGGGTTCACGCCCGGCCAGGCCTGGTTAATGACCCGATTACCGCCATATTGGACATTTTCCGAAAAAATGATATTTAATACGCGTAGGTGAAAAAAATCAGAATTACCAAAATATGAGGTTTGCAAATATATATAGAAGATACTACGTTATGTAGAAATGATTGATCTTTACATTTATATCAATTATATATAAGATTAATGATCTGTTAAGCTGTTTTCAAAGTATTTTGTGCAATATTTACATGTAAATGTCATTTCATATTCACAAGCCTTTGTGAATATGAAATAATATCAAAGTAAGGCAAAATTAATAATCTTATTTCATCAAAAATGTACATACGTTAATACTAGTTTTAAATACAATCGAATATGCGTAATTTGTTCAGAATATTGGTAATCAAAGGAATTAATTTGTGTGTGTGCATATGCTGCATCAATTTTGTTTATTTAAATTGTCAGCCATATTGTTTGTTTATCGTTACTTTAGACACGCCTACCTTATGTTTATTAAAATTTATAGTAAGCACGAGTAATATTATCATGTTGTCGTTTTTGGCTATTAAAAGCATAATACAGATGATTATGTACGTACTATTCACACGAAAACATATCACTTTGAATGACATTATTATTTGTTGATAATTATGATTGTTCTCTTGCAGTTTGATTTATTGCAAATTTGCAGAAATAAAGTCTATCTGATTTACAATTTCACCCAACACTTTTTAAAAATAAAATTTCATGTATAGTTTTAGCATCCATCCCTTAGACAGTTTTATAGGTTAAAAATTATCTAAATAGATGAATGGTACAGTTCTATATATTTTGTGTAGGGATATATGTTACTGAGACAATTATTTAATTACTTAAAACTTTTCTAAACCTCAGTTTTATGTTTTAACTTAAAAAAATTGAAATCAACAAATAACTACCAAAACCCTGCTAGACAGACAAACCCACTATTGTCCTCTACCTAAAAAAAAGCTCATAGTACTACATATATATGGGGGATTTCTTTTTAAAATTCAGTAATGTCTTTAGATAAGTTACTTTTTGAAAGACATAGACCCCTTGAACTCTTATAAAGTCAAGACCATGCTCATTCAATTACTTGTAAATACTATTCTGTAATGGTCAACATTCATTAATATTTGTGCAAATAACCCTTTTATTTGATAACAGAAATTCAGAATTGTAGAATTGATGAAAATATCTCATGATTTCAAGTAATACTGCACATGTGCAAATATTAGTATAATTGCATTTTTATTTTTGGTTACATTCTACACAATATATTATTCGGCTATATGTTATTATATATACATTATCATTATTTATTTTTTTCAGACAAAATTGTAGAACTCTGTCCAAAATGCTGAATGATCCAGGATGACTAGATTGATACATGTATGACAATGTTAGATGGATTTTAATTTCAAAATATTCCATTATGGATAGCTGGGGCATACTGTACATGTACCATTCACTGGTTGTTGGGAAAATTGAAGAATTTATTTGTGATAATGCAATTACTTATCATATTAGCTGGACCTATTATGAAAATTTTCATTTACCCTGAAAACATTTATGGGAATAATATATGTGCATTTCAAAGAGCTGTGAAAACAAACATTTCATTAAGTAAAATCTGACAAAAGATCATTTTAGCTTAAAATGTTTATGTTATTATTCCCATTCTCCCTGGAATTGCTACAAACAAGAACTACTGGTATTATATCTAAATGTACCCTGTAAGTGTACTCCATGTATACTTTTAATGGGATAGTGTTTGCAATTTGAGGTTGTTTTTTTTTTTTTTAATTTTAATAAAAAAAAAAATCTGTATCTGTTGAAAATTGTATGACATTGTAGTATCACTAATTAGGGTTAGTTTTATGGTGTTTAACACCACTTTCAACAATAGTTCAGTAATATCGTGGCAGTCAGTTTATTGTTGGAGGAATCTGTAAAAAACAACCTGTTGCAGTTTACTGACAATCTTGATCACATAATGATGTATGAAGTATTTATGTAAACAAGAACCATTTCTGAACCATTTAGTTGTGACATCATTTAAATGGCACCATTTTGAAGACTGTTTATAAACCATTAATTTATGACTGTATCATTAAAATGGTCATACCCATTAGCATATTTTGCCATATAAATGGAAATTCAATGGAGTTTTAAGTAAGACCCAATGGTTTTTAAAATGAGTTCCAATGGCCAAGAAGGCCATCACCACAGGGCAAAGTTCTTTTTTTTTTTTTTATAAACATTTGACAGAAATCATAACTGGAGTGTTCCACTGATGGTTCTTTACAAAATGTGTGTGTTTTTGTGTCAATCAGAATCCGAGATGACAGACACCACAGGACTTATCTTTAACATATTGGAAAATTAAATAAATGGTTATTTTCATATACTAGAAAGATTCAATCTAAATAGTGATGATCTGAAATCCAATTTGGCTTCCTCCACATGATATTGGGTAACTATACTAGGAATATGAATGTAAAGGTTATTATAATAAACTGAAAACTTGCTTGAACACAAACAGTGCTTATAACCAAGTAAAAGAGAAAAGTGTAAAGATGGTCATTTTGTAAGGATATATTAAATATATAGCAAATAAAAAAAATAGATATTACTTAAGTAGAAAAACTTCATCCACCCTTGAGACAATCAACAAAAGACTTGCTTCACCCTTTGCAGTAAATATGATACCACAGACCCTCAATTTCAAGGTAAACCAGTTAAAAAAGTGCAGTTGTCTGTAATTTGTAGTTGAACAATAAATTTATTACATGTAGTTAGATTTGATGGTGAGTGATTCTTGTTTTATGACAAATGAGCACTTTGCCATCACTTACATGGCAAGGAGTAGTTTAACATATATTCCAGGTTTTTCTGTGCAATTTATCTTTCAGCCGATTTATACCGATTATGCCAATTAGGCATATTTTAATAAAAGATCACATTTAAATCGTCTCCTCTGAAACCGCTGAACCAAATTACACCAAGCCTGGCAGAAATGGTCCCTGGGTGGGTCCCTTTCAAAATTGTGTCCGACAGCCCCGCCCTCCATTCAATATGGCTGCTGTTACTAAAAATAGAAATGTCTTCAGTTGTCCATTGCTGCTTTAGTATAAGTCAAAATGAGCTAAAATTTTAACTGCAGCTACATGGCAAGGAGTAGTTTAACATATATTCCGGGTTTTTCTGTGAAATATTTCTTTCAGCCTATGTATACCGATTATGCAAATTAGGCATATTTTGTACTTTTTGTCCTCTATTTCAAATACTATAAGAGATAGATGTTAAGCTTAAACTGCAAACATGTTCAGCATGTCAAGATCTATCCACCCTGCAATTTTGAATTAAATCTGATAACCCATCTTGGAGTTATTGCCCTTTTTTCATCAAATTTATAAAATTTTAATACTTGTTGTCAAATTACAAAAATGTGCAGCATGTCAAGATCTACATACCCTGCAATTTTGAAGTAAATCCCATTACCCATTGTGGAGTTACTGCCCCTTTTTCATCAAATTTTCAAAATGTTAATACTTTTCATCCTTTATTTAAAAAAAACTATAAGAGATAGATGTCAAGTTTAAACTGCAAAAATGTTCAGCATGTCATCAACTACACAAAAGTTCCACAGTAGAAAATGTCCGACAACTGTGTGAAGAGAAGATATTCCTCTTGAAATGCATTTTTTTTTTGCTAACTTTCACTGCTTTTGGTTACTCAAATAATCGAATGGAAGCAACTGTATTACAAAATGTGAAGTAGCAAAAGCTAAATTTTGAGTATCATTGACATTTATGTTTTACAGCAATGTTGATAACATTGTCATACATTACCGGCGGAACCCATGGCCAATTTTTTTGGAGAGGGGGTCTGCAATGAGAGGGCTACATTTGTTCTTTTATTTTTTTTATCAAGTTTTATTGACTGATGTTATTATACCCAGGTGAACTATACAGGCGGATCCAGGGGGGGGGCGCACCCGGTGTGCCCCCCCCCTAAAATTGGAAAAAATAAGATTTTTTGCGTAAAATAGTGATTTTGCACACGAAATACCCCAAAATTTTTAGCACCTCCCTTCGCTCGGCGCGATTTTTCTAAGTGCCCCCACCCCCTAACTTGAAATCCTGGATCCGCCCCTGTCCTGGGAGCCTGTAGTTCAATATGTATCATTATGTGCCTAATTAGGCAAAACGTTTTGATTTGATATATTAAAAACTGGCGTTGAAAGATTATTAAGTGGTTTACTAAAGCATATACATTTTTTGTGTATTCAGATTATTTCCGTCAGATTAGAATTAGATACGATAACGTAACCCTCATTCCGCTTGTGCTCCTAAATGGAGCACAAGCGGAATGAGGGGTACGTCATCGTATCTAGATTAGAATATATTGTCTAGAGCCGAAATATAGTCGGCTCATCTAGCCAAGACAGTCTTTCAGTCCGGAACAAATTGCCGGCTACATCGGCTATGTCGAAAAACAATGGGGAAGAAGATGAAAATATTTTATTTGATCCAAAAAATAATTCCCCGAAAAGCGTATGGTCGTCACTTTGAGATTGTCATTGAATTAAAGAAGTTATTTCTTCATTTAAGTGAATGGAAATTCCGACTACAAGTACAAATTCAAACAAATATTCAAGAAAATTGGTCAAGCTAAAGCTTTAAATCTTTTCTTTTTGTATTCTCGCGAATTTTTACTTTGTTATTGTTCTTACTTGAACAGTGAAAGTGAAAAACAAATACATCTCTGTCGTACTATCGGGCTGTCGGGTTATAGATACGCTTCCGACAAAATAACGCTGAAAACGTGTTCATGAAGAGTATGGTAGATATCGAACAGATCTAGAGTTACCACATTCCTCGGGTATAAATTAACTGTGATAAATGTTCTTACCAAAATCCATCTTGTGAAGTAATCATGTTGATAATAGAAAAATACATTCCCAAATGACCTTTTTTCCCTGCCGTCGAATATTAACCCCCAGTAGTATACACATCCACGATTTGTTTTTATATAAAAATTTGTTATCTGCTTAAAACATTTATCTGCAAAATATTTAACAAAAATGCATGTATAGCAATTTTAATACACTTGAGTGATAGGAATGTGGTATTCAACAAAAGTACAAATGTCATTATCAAATGTGATAACCTTAATTAATCATTTGATGTAGAATTGGAAAACTAATATGTAATACAAAATGTATCTTTATTTCGATATTATTTCATCTCTTTTTTCCTTTCTCTAACTTGCTACAGTAGCTAAAATAATAACATATCACAAGAACATGACTTTTAATAACATAATAGCAGAAGTAGTGCACATTACGACGAGTAGATTATGGAAAAGCAGTGCACATTTAGACAAATGTGCGACTGCAAAAAAACAGTACACTATTTTTGACTAACAAAAGTATTGACCTCTGACGGGTCACATTTCAGGTTATTATGCATACGAAATTATCAATATATTAATAACGACCAATCGCAATATACAGGAAATAGGGAAATGCTCTTAGGTATGATCTTTATGACTACAGATAAGACTAGAAACATTCCGAAAAGAAAGACGCCATATTATCACGATCTCTCTACTACACGTTAAACTCCCCTCTCTATGACCTCCCCTGTTTGAATGAAGCATATTTTTAAGCGGTATGTACATCATCGTTAAACAAACATAAAAAGCACCCACACCCACTAAAAGCTTGTTATTTATAAAAGTCCATGCATATAATACATCACTAAAATCCGATTCATCTGTTGAATTAGTCTACCATCTCGTATATCATACATCGCTAAGAACTAGCTAGAATTCACGTATATTTAAAAAGTCATATCTCCATGCATATACATATTTAAAACAGTAACTCAGGTTAAGATCACGGATTAGTAGTTAAAAGGCGTCACATCTATACATTGTGCTATATACATTGCAGGTGTAAAAACATATGTGTTATACGCATCCATAAAAACACGACCATAAAAGCAATTTATAATACACACGGACTAGACTGTGGAATTCACATATAAACTAATACAGATAATTTTTAGATTAATTACTATGATGACTAAGTAAATCTTTTCATTATTTGTGCATTTTACGTGTATGTATGTGTTATTTGTTTTGCTTTTTGTTATTATTATTTTTTTTACCAACTAATGACTTCGTGGAACAAATAAGTCAGTTTAAGATCATATTTCTACTTGAGATGTATTATGTTTCATACTTTTGGGTACCAATCTTGGAATCTGCAGTTTTGGCAGGTATTATACCAAGAATTTCCCCAAAAGTGTATTTCATAGAGAAAGGGAGATCATATATATCCTTCAAGACAACATCGTACTTGTACTGTGGAATACACTTACCCCCTTCCTTGCTTATTTCAATATCCTCTCTTGGTTCAAGTATTATTGATTTGAAGGAATCAAAGTGAGGTAAACCCAGACTCGACTGACTCCGGTAAGAGGGTCTCCGATGGAGACTTCCGCTTCCGAAACTTTGCCTGCTGCGTTCGGAATCCTGTCGGGTTCGTTGTTTACGTAGAAGTCTAGCTTTAGAGGATATTGCAGGCCCTGGTTCCCTTTCCGGTGAATGTACAGTATCTGACATGTTTTCTTTATCTGCAATGAAATATTAAATCATTAGTAAAGGACACATAATATACTTATTTCTTTAACCAGTTCCGGTACACTATTTCCGGTCACACAGGAGCTAGATAACGGTCTTTCTCTACAAATGTATGCTGGTTTCAAGCCAAGGCTTATAGTTTCTATTATGATTTCATTGATAGACAGGTGTTGCTAACAAGGAAGCAACTAAACCAAAGGTCCCTAGTGGTCAAGTTGAACTCATCACGGTCGCCACCATGACTTGGTTAACTGCTACGAAATATAAATATCACAAATGATCATAAATATTATTCCATTTGTCGTAATCACAATCCCCATGTATGATTAATCACCGGCATTGTAACAAGGATAACACGACTGGTGTCACCGGTGGAGCAGGAATCGCCAACCCCTCGGGAGCACCGGAGTTCACCTTGTTATTTTATGGGGTTCGTATTTTTTAGTTTTCTGCACAGTGTTTTGTTTATCACTGTTTGTTCTATTGTCCTTTTTCTTTTGGCCTTTGGATTATCTGTCCTTTGATTTACGACGTCTACATGTTTGACCTTTGGATTATCTGTCCTTTGATTTACGACGTCTACATGTTTGGCCTTTGGATTATCTGTCCTTTGATTTACGACGTCTACATGTTTGACCTTTGGATTATCTGTCCTTTGATTTACGACGGTTACATGTTTGACCTTTGGATTATCTGTCCTTTGATTTACGACGGGTACATGTTGGGTATCTTCAAACGTTACGTTTTTCATTAAATACTAATGTTACAAAATCGTTGCCTTCAATTATTTTGTAAAACAAATCGACAACAAAATGAAATGCTTAGAGCCTCAACTATTATTATAACAAGCCCACGCCATAATATAGCTGCAATATTGCTCTAGTGGGTGTAGGAAATAAACAATCAATACATCGTAATATTATTGTAAAATTAGGCAAGCAAAATCATTCCTTGTTCATTCTATTAAATTAGACATTTGATCAAACAGCCTGTCTGGGCTTGGGGAAACAATTAAATTAGACATTTGATCAAACAGCCTGTCTGGGCTTGGGGAAACAATTTCAGATACCAAAGAGGTAAACAGAGCCCGTAAATCGGAGACCAAACAATGCAATGGCCTAAAAAATGACAGAAAGACTAGCAATGGTCGGCCACACACTACACAGAAAACACTGAGGCAAAATGAACCTCACTAAAACCGGGAGTGAACTCTGACGTCCACAATAAGG
>MJUT01053816.1:310240-322815 GCA_002080005.1 Gigantidas platifrons
ATTTATGCTCTTTTTATTCACCGCAGCCTCCAACTTTGCGGTAAAACAGGCTTTCCTCCACTTTTCTTTAATTTGGTCAACCGATCTTTTTTGGCCGCCTGCCCTTGCATTAACAGAGTCTGTTATTTCTTTCCATACTTTAGCCTTCTCTGCATTGGTTATGGAATTTGTCTGTTTAGATCTAATTGTAGTAATGTTTCTCTCCACAAGCTCGCATAAATATATCAAGTCAGCTTTTGAGAAATTTTCACACCTCCGTCTTTTTTCTTTCGAGCAGACGGTTTCTGATATTTTGTTTATAAACACAAAATACTATGGATTTATGGGATACTATCCACTGGATAAACTACTTACCCACTGGTTAGTTAACCACAGCACTATCCAATGGTTGAGCAACGTAAAATTGTCCACCGGATACGGTACCACTGGTTAGCAATTTTATCCATTGGTTAGCCTAACCAATGGATAAAATTAACCAGTGTTTTGAGCAACCCAGTCCTGGTTAATAAACAATATTATTAATAGTATGTATTTGTTAGATCTTATGCTACACTAACAACTAAATATAACTAACATCCCCCTTTATTTTAATTAGATTTTATTATATTTATAGTTCATTACTTTTTTCATCTGTTCTACACTACTTTTGTGTCTAGGTTTAGATTTGTTTATTTGTAATAGTAATGTCTTTAGAGGAAGGGCTCAAATGTATATTGTCGTGTTTATCATCGGAGATTAAGCCAATTTTTGATTTACCCCCCCAAAAAAAAAAATGTATGTGAAATTTTCACACATTCTGATCATAAAATTATACTCCATTTGTATACTCGAACCATTGTCGTTTTTATTTTGTATTGAATAAGCATTATGTGTTATATAAAGTGTGTCTTTTTGGTCAGAATATTTTTATTTTATTTATTTATAGAGAATATGGGACCTATGAATTCATGGTTGTAAGATATTAACATTTGGTTTCCATCTTCCATTGGTTCCTAAATTTTAATTAGATTTTATAGTAATGTTCATTCAATTTTTACATATGTTCTACACTACTTTAGTGTGTTTGTAATAGTAACGTCTTTAGAGGAAAGAAAGANAGATTAACCAGATTAGCATACTTTGGATTCCGCATACTTTTACCAAATGTTTAAAATTAAATAGCATCAGACGCAGTCAAAATATCTACAAGACTCGTTTCGTGTTGTGCGCTTCACTATTTTGTCGTACTAAATTATGACCTTGTTGACCATGTGACTCGATTTGATTGGTTGGTTCACCTGTAGCGGGAATATTCGGAAATAAAGATGCAACGAAACCAACGTCTGTCCCGTTGTCGATTCCCACAAAGTTTGGCGCCTCTGTGTGAAGTTCCATGATTTTTTTAGTAACTTCACTTGGCGCCGGCAAAGATAGACCACATCCTGTCTGATTTATGCTCTTTTTATTCACCGCAGCCTCCAACTTTGCGGTAAAACAGGCTTTCTTCCACTTTTCTTTAATTTGGTCAACCGATCTTTTTTGGCCGCCTGCCCTTGCATTAACAGAGTCTGTTATTTCTTTCCATACTTTAGCTTTCTCTGCATTGGTTATGGAATGTTTCTCTCCACAAGCTCGCATAAATATATCAAGTCAGCTTTTGAGAAATTTTCACACCTCCGTCTTTTTTCTTTCGAGCAGACGGTTTCTGACATTTTGTTTATAAACACAAAATACTATGGAATTATGGAATACTATCCACTGGATAAACTACTTACCCACTGGTTAGTTAACCACCGCACTATCCAATGGTTGAGCAACGTAAAATTGTCCACCGGATACGGTACCACTGGTTAGCAATTTTATCCATTGGTTAGCCTAACCAATGGATAAAATTAACCAGTGTTTTGAGCAACCCAGTCTGAAGAACAAAAATATCAGAAAAGAAGAACAATGATAATATTTGCTCAACCAAGGACCTCAAATATATCGGCTTAAATTTTTTTTTGTAATAAAGTACAGAAAATGATTATTAAATCTAGATTGTCATGTAAATAACACTAAAAACTATGTAAAACGTAGATTATGGCTTCTTTTCTTCATGTCGATCTGCAAATCGCCGCGATTGGGAAAAGAAGAAGTGATTATTTGCTAAACTAGATCGTTTTTCTTAATTTTTTTGTTATATTTTTGTAATCAAAATGATTATTAAATGCATACTATTGCTATAAATAACACATAAAACAACGCAAATAGTAGTTTTGGGTTCTTTAATTTACTTCATTATGCTTGATTGTACTTCAATTAAACCCACCACGTGCTCTCCATCTGGTTAAAAATAGCGATCTATTTATATATTATTGAACTGTGTACAGTTTACATCATTAAGGCCTAAAAAAAAATTCTGTGTTTCCGGTAACCCGACCGACCCTATTTTTACGGCACCGACCCTAATTATTTTTTGGCAAAAAAAAAAAAAATCGCGGCAAATCCGGATCTCGGTGATTTCCGTTTCCGGACCGGACTCCAAATTTAGTTTTTGCGGTAAAAACTGCGAAGTAGTGTCAGCAGTGAGTGCTGCAGAAATAATAAAAAAAAACAATTTTGGAACAAAGTATATCAGCTTCTCTTCTCATGAAAAAGAAGTAACTGCATTTGTGCAAATGCTAGATACAGCGGCTGAAACTGGAACAAAGAAAGCAGTAAATGCATTTGAAGTTTTGATAGCTGGTGGAAGAAAATATGTTAAGAAAATACCTCAAAGTAGGTTACAAAAATATAAAATTATCCTAGTTGTGGCATGTTTCTGCTAGCATAAGGGAAACTGGCCAACCACAGCTGCACATTTTTTTTAAAATAATTCATATACCCAGTACCAAGTCTTCATAGCCTTCCCCTCAGAATCAAATGGTTTCCCCTAAGTTACAATAATTCAAAATTTTAGCCTCAGATGGAATTTTAATTTAATATATAAAAAAAGAAAGACGGCCCCCTTCCCAGATACTAATGCACATTCTTTCTCTTGAATTCTTTATATTAAATTCCAACCTGACATTGTACTCACCCCAAACCGTGAAAACCAGGCAATTCACAAGCAAACAGTTAAATTATTTTGTTTCAATGTGTCTTATATTATGCATGTACGTTGTATTTATACACCCATTCTTTATCTGTGTCTGTCCACCTTTATATCCCAAAAAATGTCTGCCCAGTATATATTTTTCAAAAGGATTATTTATATCAGTACTTGCTATGTATTATTAATATTAAAGTGTACAGTATAAATGTCAGAGCATAAGTTGGCCCAATTTTGTTTTGGGTTTCAAGATGCAATGTTTTTCTTTGTCACAAGAGTTTTGAAAAGTGTTGAATTGCCATTTACAAAGTGCTCTGTACTTTTTAAAGTATTTTTTATTTTGGTTTATTTATATTATATCAACAGTTGTTCCAACATCAAATCCATTTTTGAGGTTTGAAGTATAATTAAAATCAAAGACATAATACTATGTACAGAAACATGTATCAGACTGCTGGTAACAGCAATATTTAAACTTGGTACTTATACTTTAAAAGGCAGTAAAACAGATTTTGAATTCAAACCGAAATATTATGCTGTTTATGCGGCCACCTCGGACTCTTTGTCAATTAATAGTCATATCACCTCTGAAACATGCACAGTACATGGAGGTTCTAAACATGTGGCAATATACAGCAGGAACACATCAACTACTCTATATTCAAAAAAAAAAAAAAACACCTACCTACCTACCCTATTTTTTTGGACCCGTTACCGGAAACACAGAATTGTTTTTTTGCCTAATCTGATTTGTGAAGTACAATGATACCGTTCTGTAAGATAAATATTTTTTCTACAATCTTCCATTGTTAATTATCCTTGAATATTTACATCCTTAATTAACCTTGAATATTTATATTTACATCCTTAAATGGGATAAATATTTATTATTTTTAAATTAGCCCTTCCCTCCGACATCTTAGATTGAAGTGATGTGACGACACGATCAAAACAATAGATATCTACGCTTCGATTCTGAGAATTTTACAGCTGGAAGTTCCAGTCTCAATATATTTAGAATCATAGAAACTCATTTGTATATTAATTTATTGTGGTCAGTTGTCATATTTATTCGTTAGGTGTTGCGAATTCAATACACACTATAATGAGAACTATGCTTCGATGCGCAGTAATAATTGAGTGGCACGTGAACTATACGTCATACAGCATGAGTTACCGTTCTTGAAGGTTCTGGTAGCAATAGCCTGTGGCTTAGCCACGGCTAAAAATCGAAAAGAGAAGCAAAATTGACACACCTAATACACAACTACATGACGCCCACTTTCCCAGCCTGGTACAGGATCTTCAATAAAACCTAGTACATTGTATTATGGGCAGAAATCAGACCAAAATCAACCAACATAATAAACAACATTTATTTATAAAATGGCAGATCATTATTGTTTATACAGTAATATTTGTATCAAATTTTACAAGACAACCATGTTTTGCTGATGAGGGTAAGAATGCACAATTTACCATCACTACAAATAACAATATATCACCGTCATTCTACAGTTAAACCTGTTTCTGAATGAAGGGTCATACTGTCTTTAAAATAAGATATAAATATTATTTAAACGAAGAAACGAAGTACAAAATGATCAAACTGACAGTACATCAAAGCAACAACAACAACAACAAATATTCTAAAAATGTCCCCATTGCCAATTATCCAACCACTGGAACATCATGTCTGTTCTTCTTCAATTCCATCGTGATGTCGTTCTGAATATCCTGTGGTTCTACGAACGTACTGTATCTAGATACCGGACGACCGTCTCGTCCAATCAAAATCTTCTCAAAGTTCCATCTGATATCTCGGATGTCAATTGGATCCCAGTTTAGTGTAGTATAATAGATCTGATAGCTTACTGGATCACAATATGTCTAAATACAAAATAAAACAAACGATATATGTTATTTTTTATTTTTATCTTGTCAGCTTTACTTATCTTTCTGCTATATTAATGATATATTGATGTTGATTTTCGTATGTCTTATTTACATTGTTTGTGTTAGTTTTGCGTGTTGTGATGTCCAACACGTGTTGTGTTTTTGTTGGTGTTGTGTGCCCTATGTTGCCACTTTTTTCTGGATTGTCTAATTTTGATTTCCCCTTCGGTATCCTCTAACGTTTAATATTTCATGGGAGTCAACTCTTAATATGTATCCCGATTATGAATATACCTTCTTTTCACGTATTGTCGCTAATTCATCCGCATATGGAATATACTAATATTCAAAATATTTAAAGCAAAAAGCTACCGCCTGAATTAAGCTTGATACTATGAAATGACCACAGTTGACGACGATTTTCGGAGTTTTTTGTTCTCTTGTTTGGAAAATGTAGGGCAATACTAACTTCATTCTGTGTCAGTGATCATTGTGCTAATATTTTAGAAGGATGGTCGTGGATTACCATGGGATGGTTTCGTACAAACATGGTACCTCAAGCGAAAATTAGCAAAACACATTTCCTATAAACTACAATGTACAAAGATTATTGATACCCGACTGTTGACGAATGTTCGGCAATATATATAAAAACAACCGATAAAAAACCCTCCACATAATTATTGTGGGGCCCGGGTGGCTCAATGAGTTAGGTCGCTGGATCTAACAATTCATACAAACCCATCACCAGTACGGCGTGGGTTCGCGCCCGGTTTTGTAAATTACAAAAAGGGTGCACTCGGCTCGCAGCCGCAAGTGATAAAGTTTACCAGTTGCTTGCCCATGGTCGATGGTTCTCTCCGGGTACTCCGGCTTCCTCTACCACTAAGACTGGTCGCCATGCTATAGCTGAAATATTGTTGAAAGTGGCGTTAAAAACCAAAAATCAAATCAAATCATATCATAATTATTGTCTATTTGCCCTTTTCTTTTGGTGATTTTATTGTTTCTCCGTCTCTCCTTCGATTTACGACAGTGGTGTCTACAAACTTCTTTTAAACACATGACCCTCTTGTTAAATGAATAACATATATTTGTCAGAAACAACTATCTTAAATTCAATCCAAACTGTACATGGATGATCACGTTTACGTGTTATATAGATCTGTAAGAAGACTGCCAACAAAGATAAACATAAGACTTATAGGATAATCTTTTATTCTGAAACAAATGAAACTTCTCTAGAATGTTCATTGGATGGTTTTAATGGGGTCTGTGTTGCTCATCTTTTTAGTTTTCTGTATTGTGTTGTTGTTGTTGTTGTTGTTTTTTTGTTGTTGTTGTTTTTTTTTGTTGTCTTCGTCCTGTGACTTGTGTGCCCAATGTGGCCAGTGTCTCTGGACTGTCCTTTCTTGATTGTCCCTTAAGCTTACTCTAACGTTTTTATTTCATTCTCATGTGTAATGCAGTGTAACGTCTTTTACCCTCATTCCGTTACGCTCCACTCAAGAGAGGAACGAATTTACCACACTCGTTATATATATATATATCTCTTATGATGCCTCACTTAATATAAATAACAGTGATTCGTGCATTTGTTAGCTATCACTGTAAGGGACAGACCTAACTTATCTTATATTTACCTTCTAGTAAGTATATAAACAATTAAGTGATAGTGATTCGTCCATTTGTTAGTTTTTACCTTAAGGGACTATACTACTTGTTACTTATACATATATTTACCTTCAAATAAGTATATAAACAATTAAGTGATAGTGATTCGTCCATTTGTTAGTTTTTACCTTAAGGGGCTATAATACGTGTTACTTATCTTATACATATATATATATACCTTCAAGTAAGCATATAATGGATCGGTGTGTTGACCATTAACCTGAATTTTCTCTGTCAGTGGAAAATTAGGAACGAATCCAAACCCAGGACGAACATGGGTGACTCCATTCATAATTTCCGTTCCATTTGCACCAGGTTCTTGCTAAAAATTAAAAATGATAACATCAGCAAAAATGAAATGATATTGTATTATTAATTATGTATGATTTGTGCAAAACATCTTTCTTTTGTGCCCATAAAGATAGTTTGATTCCGCCACTTTTCATTGAAGTGCTTGTACCTAGCCATTATAATGAGCAATAATGTATATGTTTGCAAGGGGTACTGCTTTGTCTCTGTATCTACGATTTACAGATTGGACTTTGGACCTGTTCTGGGTTTTTTTGGGGTTCATCTTGCTCAATGTAATGATTTGTTGATCGTATTGTATGTCTTTTCCTCCATTTTTTTTTTACCGTTGAGTTGTCTGTCCTTGTTCGATTTACTGCATCTGAATTCCCCTTGGTATTATCAAACTTTTGTGTCAGTATTATGTTCTTTGCTGTTTCTTTAACTGTCACATCAGATATAGAAACAACAAATTATTGATTTAAGGTGATTAATACGTCAGATCTTATAGAACTATCCATTCAATAAACAGTACATTCTAATTGGGAAGCGACCATCGACACCTGAAGCTTAATCCATCAAAAAGAAACAGTATCAAACACTAAATCAGATGAGTGCGTGAAGCCGCTCGTTTCTACTACGACACTGGCGTTGCTTGTTTGATTTCGTGCAAGTTTAGTGAATTGGAAACCATTGTTGGTGGTTTGTAACACTTACGATAGTGAAACAGGTTTTATGGGACTGTAAAAGTGTGGAATGGGAACACAGAGTACCCGCATTTGAAGGGATATTCGTTATTCGAATAAATGAACGATCCAGATACAAAAATACAAAAATACAATGGTATTGTAAGGCCCTAAGTCTCTGCATGTGGAATGTAATAATCTCCTACTAAGCTACTTTTAAAATCTTATATTTTTATGGAACTGGATACACAGAGCATAAGGGTAATAACAAAATTACCGAACACCGAGCAATCTTCCAAAGGGAAAGTCAAAACTCATAAATCAACAAACAGACAAAATCAGGCAACAACCGGAA
The DNA here is from genome assembly GCA_002080005.1 of Gigantidas platifrons. Lineage (NCBI taxonomy): Eukaryota > Metazoa > Mollusca > Bivalvia > Mytilida > Modiolidae > Gigantidas > Gigantidas platifrons. Next base: position 318,192 of record MJUT01053816.1, read on the forward strand.
AACTGGGAAACCGCAATGGCCCTGACTTGGTACAGGCATTTCTCAAGAAATAGTGTGTTGAATCAGATTTTACGGCGCCAAACCTCCCGCTTTCATTACGGTTCAAAGGTTCCGGTTGTCACTATGACAGCATTTATAATAATACTGGAACATGGGAGTTACCGCCAGTGGATTTCACCTATACTATGCCTAGACATTTACATCGTGGTCATGGTTAGGCTTATGGGTTTTTATTGTTGGAGGAAACCGAAGTACCCGGAGAAAACCGAAGTACCCGGAGGAAACCATATACCTGCCGTAAGTCACTAATGGAATGTCCATTATACCAAAATGAGAGATATTGTCTTTTTAGAAACTTAAAAGAAACCAATAAAAATATAGAAACATTACTCTTTGGAAACGATGAAATTAATATAAACGAAAATTCTAATATCTTCAATAAAGTTCGAGCATATATTAGACAAACAAAAAGATTCTAATAAGTGGCCGGTCATCTGGTCTACATCAAAATCAATTTATTTCCCATGTTTCACTATATTGTGTTTTATATTATCTATACTTATGTATGTGCTAGATTTGTTGACAGTATTTTATGTGTATTACTTGTAGGGAGAGGACAGTACATAAGTTGTGATAACTTTTTGCCCAACCCCATTGCTGTTTTATTTGCAATAAAATAATATTAAACTAAAACTAAGTCACTAACAAACTTTATCACATAATATTGTATCCAGTACACCTCGTCACGAGCACGATTGGAACCCACAACGTTAGTGGTGATAGACACTGATTGCACAAGTAGTTGTAAATCTAGCTACCATAGGATCACGACCCTTTTACATAATGGCATTGGCTACATACACAAATAATAATAATATAAAGTACTTGGTAGACTGTCTTTTAACTAGACTAAAATTAAACAAAATAAAAACTTACATAATGGAACTGGTTACATGGAACTCCAATGATGTGGAAGTCACTGTTAGAAGATTGTAGTGCATTCAGACTATGGTACTGGTAAGTATGGCCTCAGTAAGTAGCCACATTGACCAGAAGTACCACTTTACCGCGGTAGTCAGAGAAGTTAATCGTGTCGTTCTTGTGGACGTTACGGAGTTTGAAGTCGTAAAATGTTGTATTATCACTTCTCGGTTGGTGGCATTTTCCCATCTGCCCCAGGGCCGGGGACAGAACGCCCAGTACGGCCGCAAGAGCTAGCCGCCAGTCTGCCATGATTGAGATTGAACTTCTGGCCGTTTTGTAAATTAGGTATTGTATATATACCCGATAAGGCCATGTGATAGAAATTATCAATTTCCCTATACCAAAGGAAAATTTCAGTTTGAATGATGGATAAAGCCATCGGCTATTTCAGATATAACTAATATTATACACGTGACAGCTCGATACAACATTATGTGATAAAGTCGGTCAGTGAGTTGCTGCAGGAGGCGGTTTTCCCCGGGCTCTCCATGTGATGGTAATTATCAATTTCCCTATACCAAAGGAAGATTTCAGTTTGAATGATAGATAAAGCCATCAGCTATGTGTTGCTCATCTCTTTAGGTTTTTTTTGTGTTGTCCTATTATGAGTCTTTAAGTTCTGATTTCCGTGTTGTGATGTCCGTTACGATTTCCTCCTGAAAACGATGTTCGGTTCGTCTTTCCTCCCGTGTCTTATTTGCGTTGTTTGTGTTTTGTTTTCGTATGATGTTGTCCAACGCATATTGTGTTGTGTATTTGTTTTGTTTTCCTTTGTCTTGTTTCTCTGGATTGTTTTTGCGTTGTTTTTCTTTGTCTTGTGTACCCTATGTTGCCAGTTTCTCTGGATTGTTTTTGTGTTGTTTTTCTTTGTTTTACCCTATGTTGCCAGTTTCTCTGGGTTGTCCTTTTCTGATTGCCCCTTCGGTATTATTGAATATATAATATTATACATGTGAGATTTTCTGTGTTTATTTTATATACAGTCAAAATTTGGACTCATTCTTTACAACAACTCATCCAGTTCTATGTGAAGGTTGACATTTTACTCACAGGTGGAAACACTTAGCATGACCGCATCATAATCTCTAATAGGAGAGGTTTGGTTAATTTTATGTGTGTTAGGCGTTTTGATTATGCTCTTTTTCTATACCATTTTTCGAACAGTGTTTTTTGTATCAATATTATTAGTCATGGAAGACCTATCAAGTAGACAAAAGAAGAGAACTATGATGGCGATGTGGGTGAATATTTCAATTACTTCATGTCAAATACTAGACCGAATAACCTGTCTCTTGTGTGTTTATATTTGTCATTATATATTTCCTTTTTATTATTTTGACATTTTTTGTTTGCCCCACTGTTCGGTCTAGTCAAATACGAGATCATGAACAATGTCGGAAGAGTTTGCCTACCAGGTTGTCTCGTGCATAGAGAAAATGTCACTTTTCTTGTACGATTTTCCATACACGCGGCTCTCGTTTACGTCCCGCCATTTTGTAAGTTTTGTTTTTATTGAATTTAGCAGGCACGACCAACAGATGCGAGCATTTCGAATGGGTTTTATCCTGCGCAGAAACTGGTTCATTATATTTGTAAGCCTGGCTTCATTCGAGCGCAATTAATAAGCAAGAGATACTGCGAAATGTAGAACAGCAATACAAGTGTTTTTCCTTAACTTTAATGTATGTCTAACTGTAATGTTGTAAGACTATCATGTTGTTTACATACATAGCCTTTATTACTAATTCAGTAAATTCGAACACTTTCAGATTCTGTTAGTTAAAACGTAAAGGAAATGATAAAAAGAGTTTTAAGATACCAAAGGGGCGATAAGAATCTGTAAATCGAAGAAGTACAGACAACACAATGCCAAAAGAAAAAAGTACAAAAGGACAAACAACGATCTACAAAACATACACATAAAACTAAAGATCGAGTAACACGAACTCCACTAAAATACATTTGTATGGCCTGATACTTGTTCGTCCTTGTTTATAACTTGGAGATGAAAATACGAAACCCGATAAGCATAGCTCTGTATCGTAGTAAGAGACAGATATATACTATCATTTAAGTATGGGGCTTCTGAAGGACATTCCTAATATCAACTAAAAGTTCTTGTAAACCAAACGTATAAGTTAAACAATCTGTGAATATTATTATGCTTTGTTTTGATGTAAACTTTTAATAAGAACATAAAAATGCAACTGTTTTATTTTATAATAATACTAATAAACCCCCAAGCGAGGCACATAATTGAAACAAAGACCAACGTAAACATATAATCTTTGAAGGTTAGAACTTATCTAAAAGTTCAAGTTCGGAAGCAGGAAGCTATGTGAAACTAAAGTACATTGTGTGGGCATAATGTACCTAAATAAAATTAAGATATAATTCATGGAAGTCATAATGTGTTGTGGGTGTTTTAACATGGGTTATTCCCCAGGTTTTTGTAAGAGTCCCTACCCTTTGGGGCATTTTTACTTTTGATTAGTTATCTTTTTGTTAGGACTTGTCCCTCCAGGTTTTATTGAGAGCTCTTGTTTATTTGGGCATTTGTTCTTTTGATTTGTTATCATTTTGTTTAGACTTGTTCTTGTATCTGTAATTTGATATTCCAGTTTTGTAGATCGTTGTTTGTACTTTTTGATCATTATGTTGTATGTCCTTCTTCTATTAATAGATTCTCATTACTCCTTTGGTATCTTCAAACTCTTCTTACTCCCGTTTAATGTGGACTAAAATTTCCATTTCACGCAAAATTCAACGAAAATGACAAATATTGAAATATTTTAACAACTTTTGAATTTTCTAATTGCTATAAGGTTATCTTTTGAATTTTTACAAGGTTCCAATATCTAAAAAATATTAGAAAGTTATAAATGTATTCAAATTATGTGTCGCAACGTAGAACCAGGGTAACTGTGTTCGTTTCCCGCCGCGACAAACTGATCTCATAATATGACTTAATACTTTGCTTTACCAACAAGAGTCTTGTCCTCAGATAACCTGTAAGGTTGACAGTATGTCATTAACATACGATCTTATTATAATAGATAAGAAAACTAATCACGATACTGTTAAGAAGGCAACTCCCCGTCATTATCTAGACAAACCAACATTTTGAACAATTTAAGTGAAATAATTGTCAGATAAAGAGAACAGTTCTACACTTTTAAAGTCTTATATTAGGAATGAATTAATTTAAAAAGACTGATAGTGGTTTATGGTTATGCTGTTTAACGCCACTTTCAGCAATATTTCAGTTATACTGTGTCGGCCAGTTTTATTGGTGAAGGAAACCGGAGTATCTGGAGAAAACCACCGACTTGTCGCAAGTCACTGACAAACTTTATCAAATAATGTTGTACCAGACAAAAATATGGAACCGAAACCGGGCTATCGAAGAAATGATATATGAATATGAAAGAACCGATACTGGAATGTCTAATTGACAGATACTAGTACCCGATTATCGTGAAACGAACAACTGTACATCTAAGATCATATAGCAGACTAAAAGAACCAATAAAATACGAAACAATTTTAATGTAATTATTAATAAAACTAAGGTCTCCTCCCTCAGGCATAGGTGACCATAGCTGATTCTGGCTTTCCTGTTTAGGCCCTTTGTTTTACT
>MJUT01053816.1:346029-365500 GCA_002080005.1 Gigantidas platifrons
ATAAAATTGATCACCAGAATAGTACTGACATATTGTTTAAAATAAAAATTATACAATATCATACTAACTCTGATCAAAATGAGTATCTCAATTATATTGCCCCTTGTTTCATTAAATGTGCCTATTCCCATGAAATAATTTAGTGTTTGCTATAGATTGCATTAAACACAAGTTTGAAGATAACAAAAAGGTAATTAGAAACCGTAAATCAAAGGGTGGATAATACATTGAAAAAAGAGCAAAGAGACAAACAATTATTTTCATAACACTACTCAGAAAACTGATTGGGTAACTTGAATCCCCACTAAAATTCAGGTGCTCCGAAAGAGTTTATAATTCCTGCTCCACCAGTGGGACTCGTCATGTTACTCCTGTTAAAACTCCGTTTATAAGTCATGACAGAAGAAAAGATAACTTGATGGTAGGCTTGATAGAACCGCTTGATCTCTGCTGATTTTAGAACCGCTCGATCTCTGCTGATTTTAGAACCGCTCGATCTCTGCTGATTTTAGAACCGCTCGATCTCTGCTGATTTTAGAACCGCTCGATCTCTGCTGATTTTAGAACCGCTCGATCTCCTCTGATTTTAGAGATCTGTTTCTGTGACAAATAATCGTTACGATCAGTGTTATAGTTTTTCATTTCTCGATTATTTCGTCAAATAACAGTTAGAACTAGACAAGCCTATTTAATGCTTAAATAAAGCAATACTACCACATCTTCGTAGCCAAAACGGGACCGTCGTGATCGCATAGTAGTTGGATTTACAACTACCTATATAATCAGTGCTTCGATACAACATTATGTGATAAAGTTTGTCAGTGCCTTGCGACAAGACTGTGGTTTTCTCAGTGTACTTCGGTTTCCTCCACCAATAAAACTGACCACCACGATAGAACTGAAATATTGTTGAAAGTGCCATTAAACACCAAAACCATGACCCTCTTAGTAACAGAATAAAATTAAAGTAAGTTGCGAGTGAAATGTGTGTGTGCATCAATTAAATTAGGTTCAGGATAGTTGCAAATAGTTAAAGAATATTGGCATACCTGTTAGCAATCATCTCTGCAGTAAGCACATATCTTTCTGTCCCAGCAGGGTCGTCTCTACCAGGGACAAATAACTTAATGTTGTGTTCTTCACCTTCGAGCACTTTAACCATATCCAACATAAACCTAATATCACGTGTTGTATCGCCATAAACGACAAAAGCGTCATACCTTTCTGCCTCGCCTAAAAACAAGAAAACAACTATATAAAGTTATTTGGTTTTGACTGGTCTGATAAAGGTATTATGAATAATTAAACTAATCGTGATTATTTTTAGAAAGTAGAAGGTGATATGTTCCTCGTACTGTCTTTACGTTGTAGTATTATATACGTATAGAATGTCATTTAAGATATGGAGAACTCATCAATATGTAAATAAACGTTAGTGAAAACCGAAGGAGTAATCCAGAATGAACAATTCAGAGAAACAGTCAACATTTGGACACAACACACGAAAACAAAGAAAACAGAAACACAACACAAAAAACTAAAAAGGTGAGCAGTACTGACACCACCACAAAACCAGGGAGTTAATCCAGGTACACACGAAGGATATGCAGTTCATGTTTATTATATGAATTCGCTGTGTAACTCAAATAGTCAAGTCCAGTAAAAGTCTTGTCGGTGATATAGGAAAGACAAAATCTATATAAAAGTGAAAAGATTCATTGTCATTTGTAAATTGCAAGTTTCTGTATTGACATTTGTACTAATGATATCTGGATCCATGATACTAGTTTAGCCCCGCCACGTTTTTTGAAGTCCTTGTATCAAGCCAGGAAGATGAACGGTCAGTGTATTTGTGTTAGGGGTATCGATTGTACCTCTGTCTACGGGTTGTCTATTGGATTTTGGAAATGTTTCAACGGTGTAGTATTTTTAGCTTTTCATTTTATAATCTTAGACTTTCTTTTGGGGAGCCGTCGAGGTCATGATCCTATGGTAGCTGGATTTACAACTACCTATGCTGTCAGTGCCTATCACCACTAACGTTGTGAGTTCGAACCTCGCTCATGCGAGGTTTACCCGATACAACATAATGTGATAAAGTTTGTCAGTGACTTGCGACAGGTCGATGGTTTTCTCCGGGTTCTCCGGTTTCTTTCATCAATAAAACTGACCGCCACGATATAGCTGAAGTATAGTTGAAAGTCACGTTAAGCAACATAAAACCAAACCAAACCATTCATAGAACGGCAGTAAAAATGGCGTATGATTGGCGTAGTTCGGCAATATTAATTTGTCTTTGATCTTTAGCTGCGGTTTATGATGTCATATGGCATGCGCAATACAATGGCTGCATAAATTGTCATGTATATGCTTAAAAGCTATACACTGTACCTAACGCGACTCATGTCGGATCCAACTCCTTTACTAACCTCAAATGTTAAGATTTTCGGTCGCCCATGGAAGCCATGTCCGTGTTTCTCCTTTATGCTCTTTATATCTGTCGTAGGTTTCCTCCTCCAAGGAAGTCAGATAGCTAAAATATTGCTGAGAAATTGCCATTGGAGGAGCAGGAACTACTTACCCTTCAGGAGCACCTGATTTCACCCCCAGTTTTTAGTGGAGCAGGAACTACTTACCCTTCAGGAGCACCTGAGTTCACCCCCAGTTTTTAGTGGAGCAGGAACTACTTACCCTTCAGGAGCACCTGAGATCACCCCCAGTTTTTAGTGGAGCAGGAACTACTTACCCTTCAGGAGCACCTGAGTTCACCCCCAGTTTTTAATGGAGCAGGAACTACTTACCCTTCAGGAGCACCTGAGTTCACCCCCATTTTTTAGTGGAGCAGGAACTACTTACCCTTCAGGAGCACCTGAGTTCACCCCCAGTTTTTAGTGGAGCAGGAACTACTTACCCTTCAGGAGCACCTGAGTTCACCCCCAGTTGTTAGTGGAGTTCGTGTTTTTTGTGTAGTGTTTTGTAGATCACTGCTTTTCCTTTTGTCCTTTTTCTTTCGGCCATTGTTTTTAGTTCTTCTTCGATTTACGGGTTCTGATCACCCCTTTGGTATCTTCAAGCTTTTCTTGAACTCATTAAGTCTACCTTACCATTTTCTACCGGCTGTGGTGGTTGCCGTGGTCGAGGGGGTTTTCTGTATTCATCAATATCTCTTCCTATAAATAAAATAAATTTAATAACTTTAAAAAGGGGGTATGTATTTCGATTTGATTAATTATGTGCTTCTCGTCAGAGCTGCTCAAAGCGTCCCATTGTTGCTGATAGGGGCGGGGGACTCTCGATAGGAGGTTGTCATGTCATAATACTAAAAGCCTCTGGCTCGGTATAAAATACTAATATCCGCCAACTCATGTTAAAACTCAAAACACATTTTGGCTTCCATGATTTATTTCTTAAATGATGTATCGAGTACATCTAGCCTAAGCGGGATTCGAAATCACAGCGTTAGTGATCACGTATCTAACGTTAATGGTGACAGGCACTGATTGCATAGGTAGTTGTAAATCCAACTACCATACGATCACGACCATGACGGCCCTTGATAGTTGTAGGGTATGTCGTGGCTGTGAATACTAGTATGAAATATTATCACGAAACATTTAGTGTGCAATAAATACATTAATACATGTATTCCAGTTTATTAACATAAATTATCGACGCCTTAAAATATCGATTTCAATTGATAACAATATTTAAAAACAGAGTGTATATGACATTATTTGCTCCATTGAGTACTGGGCAAATCAAAATATTTTAGGGAAATACCCGACAGGAATCCTATATATTTAAATGGCGGTTTATTCTCCATTTGTAACACATTGGCATTTTTCGTCATGTTTTAAACATGTAAAGGGACTATATCCAAAAATCAGATTGACGGAGATACAAATGTAACAAGGGCAACGCAAAACGTGGCGTATCCCGTCGCCTAAAAATTTCACCTGGTGACCTATGACCTTGAAAATAAATAGGGTTCCAAGTTTGGTCAAATCCATTGAAGGATGTTGATTCTAGAGTGTTCACATGGATGTTACGGAAGGACTGAAGGACGGACGGTAGCGTTATATCCCTTCTCAACTTCGTTGACGAGGGGATAATAACAATACCATGTAACCAAATCAAGATTGGTATTATGGGTGTTCAACGTCGCCAATATTATTGGAGGACGAAACCGGAATAGTCGACGGAAAACTACCGACCTGAGTCAAATAATTGCCAAAGATCATCACATAAAATTGCACCTAGTACACTTGTACACGAGCGGTAATCGAACCCACATTGCACAGAGGAGGTGATGCAACTAGTATAGAGCAAGGAGTCTGGCATTCTCTAGACACGAGACACTCGTTTATGTTCCTTCCTTCGGCTTTTATCATTTTCAGTGCTTTTTATTCCTAACAAATAAACGAAGACTTATCAGCACAAACATAAATCAGAATTAACCAGGATTCTAAATTAAAAAACATGAAAATTGAAAAAGGTTGTTTCTATAACTTTGTGCCACTGTCTAGAATGGTAGTAAGAAGAGTTTGAAGATACCAAAGAGGTAATCAGAATCCGTAAATCTAAAAAGGAACAGACAACACAGAAGATACCAAAGAGGTAATCAGAATCCGTAAATCTGAAAAGGAACAGACAACACAATGACCAAACGAAAAAGTACAAAAGGACAAACAACGATCTACAAAACATTACACATAAAGCTAAAGATCGAGTAACACGAACCCCACTAAAAACCGGAGGTGAACACAGGTGCTCCGGAAGGGTGAGCAATTCCTGCTCCACTAGTGGCACCGGAAGTGAACAAGTGAAGATAACTAATACATACTGATTATTTTATCACTTTCTATGATGGCGTCTGTTCGTTGTATCTCTTGTAGATATCTCACCAGAGTGTCAACTGTAGGTGAAAGGTCAATCCTGGTGGCCCAATTATCTAGTAAGGCCACCGTGGGACTATCTCGTCGTTGAAATATCTTTATATCCTGATTACAATAGCCAATAATCTCAGCCAGCCCACACCAATCAGTACTGTAATCTCCCACAACAATGCCTGGAATATCAAGATAATGTGACAGTTTAACTTTAACAGTATGTCTTAATGCACTTATTGGGACTCCGGCACAATAATCCAATAGGTCCTGAAATTGGTCATCAGCCATTTATTCTAATCAACAGAAATTATCCTTATTGTATGAAATACAATTGGTATTAAATGTTCCGTACTGACATAAAGATCCTTATTATGTAGTTAAATCTTCCGCACTAAAATAATCCAATAGGTCCTGAAATTGGTCATCAGCCTTTTATTCTATCAACAGAAAATATCCTTGTTATATGAAGCACAAGTTGGTACTAAATATCCTCATTAAAAACAAAGATTCTTATTATATGAAATATTAATCAGTCCTAAAAATATCCTTATTATATGAAATACAAGTTGGTACTAATTCTTCCGCACTAAAATAGAGATACTTATTATGTAAAAACTGCTGAAATGTAAGTTCAATCATCCGGGTGTTCGTCAGTTCGGAGAAATATACATTAGATCCGAGTTACTTTTATCAATTTATTTTAAAGGTATACAATTATTTATTGTATTCCATTGTGCACTGTCGTTCTAAAGGTATAGTGTGATAACCAATCAAGTGTGTCCAGGTATTTTTTTTCTACGACTATTATTTAATACAATATCCAATACGAAATAATTATAAAAATAACAATTAAATTTTCATGTTATTTTTCGTGAATTTCTGTCCAAGTAAAATGTATGAAATTAAAACGTCAACACATGTTTTTACACCACAACATTACAACGACAGAATATCAACCTCTATACGATTTAAAACCTAATTTACATAAAAACAGGAAGAAACATTCAGGAAGTGTTCCAGTTCATGGTTCCGCTGTCCTGTATTTGTGGTCGTACTAAAGTCCTATTTTCGTGGTCGTACTAGAGTCCCATTGTCTTGGTCTTTTTAGAGTCATGTATTCGTGAACCCCAGTTGATACGATAATCCAGAACACCACTACGATTCTGGGGTGAACTCAGTGCTCCGGAATGGTAAGAAGTTCCTGCTCCACTAGTGGCACCCGTCGAGTTACTATAGTTACAAAGCCGGTGATAAATCATGCATGAGGAAAGGACCGGGAGGTTCTGACGACAAGTGGAACATATCCGCTGTCATTTGTGACACAGATATTCTATAATGGTTAACCAAGTCATAGTGGCGACCGTAAACATTTCGACGGCGTAACTTCAACTTAACAAAGAGAAACACCTGGTACAGTGGCATTCCTCTTAGCAGCGGCCCACTATCAAGGAAATCATTATATGAGTCACAAGCACCATCAAACAAAACAAGCAACACACAACAACTAAAGGTTTTTTTCTTTTTTCTTCATTTATTTCCTTATTTTGGGGTCAAATATTTTCCATTAAAACCCTGTTGTTTCATTGCCATGAGCAATTGAATTTTACTATCATAGTAACCATGGTCTATAACTCAGTACACAGAGTATGTTCTATGTTTTACTATCATAGCAGCCTATGGTTTATAACTACACAGAGTATGTTCTATGTTTTACTATCATAGCAGCCTATGGTTTATAACTACACAGAGTATGTTCTATGTTTTACTATCATAGCAACCTATGGTTTATAACTACACAGAGTATGTTCTATGTTTTACTATCATAGTAACCATGGTTTATAACTACACAGAGTATGTTCTATGTTTTACTATCATAGCAACCTATGGTTTATAACTACACAGAGTATGTTCTATGTTTTACTATCATAGCAGCCTATGGTTTATAACTACACAGAGTATGTTCTATGTTTTACTATCATAGCATCCTATGGTATATAACTACACAGAGTATGTTCTATGTTTTACGACTTGTCTAGAAGTCAGTCAACATTTTCTAGTGGTAAGTATAAGTCTTTATTTTGGAAAGTTTTGCGGTCGTCACCATGACTTGGTTAAACACATGAGGAGCAGGAACTACTGATTACTTTTTCGGAGCAGCTGAGAGTTCACCTCCTCCCTTTCTACTGGTTTTTATTGGGGCTCGTGTTGCTCGATCTTTAGTGGTTTTTTTGTGGTGTTTTGTAGGTCATTGTTTGTTCTTTTGTACCTTTTACGGCTTCTAATTGGTGTCTTCAGGACCACATGAGTGTTTAGTGGGTTCGTGGTACTCGATCTTTAGTTTTATGTGTATGTTTTTTAGACTACTGTTTGCCATTTTGTCATTTTTCTTTTAGCCTTTGTGTTGTATAACCTTCTTCAACTTACGGATTCTGATACACTTTTGGTATTTTCAAACACTTCTTGAAATATTTCTTAAAGATATCAACAAAGTAAATAAAACCATGACGTCATGTATATTAATAAACATCATAGGTGACCTTTTTTTTTTAGAGAAAAGATGAAATATCTGTCTAGTAATTGTTTGTGAAAAACAAAATGTGATGTTGATAAATGACAAACAAGTACTATTAATCTGGTTTTTACTAATTGTATCCATGACAACAGGCTAAACGTTGGCAACACGAAAGGAATATAACACATCATATCAACTACTAAGAATTGCACGATGAATTTTATGGTTGACCTTTGTGAACTTTCCATGTTACAACTACTTGTAGACAAGTTCTCTATATCATTATGACATTGTCTTCTATAACTTATAACATACATGTAATACGTACCGAATACCAGTGCCGTATTAGAGAATGGGCACGCTGGACAGTTGCCCGGGGTCCCACGAGCATAGGGGTCCCATGATAATCTATGTATGTTGTGTAAGGCATGTTTATAAAATTTCGCCGTCACAATATTATAGTGAGTGAGTGATTGTTGTTTAACGCCATCTCAATAATGTTCAGTCATATCGAAATGATGATGAAATTCGCTTTGTAATAGGCCAGCACTCTTAGTAGGGTTTGTACAGTGCTAGCTCACTGAAACAACAGACCACGGATAGAAATGTCGCCTCACTCGGACACGTTATTCTAATTCCGTGTCAACCAGTATGTACCCTTTCTTCTTAATGTTTCGTGAATATCGGAGAAGCAACAAATACCAATTTCATAATATTTGGTTTGACCCGATCGGGGCTCGAAACCACGATCTACCGCATCCCAGGCGAGCACGTGGTTCACCATAGTTGTGGCATCACAATGATATCCTTTTCTTATAACCTTTTGTATATCTATGTATATTTAATGTGATATACTTACAATTCTACAAAACAAATTCTCCCTCACATCAAACATTAGACATGTTATTTCTAGTTACACAGCGTTTAACACCACAACTTTTATTTATTTATTAAAGCAACTATTTCCTTGTATTTGGTCAATAATTGTGTGAAAGTCGACAAATGGTAAATATGACAACCAGTCTTTTGAACTTAACGGATATTACAACAAGGAAATCTATTATTTGTAATTTTATTTATAGACTTACTGATGTAGAAAAAACATGATAAAAACGATATTCTAGATACAAGGACAGAAAACACAATCTTTCTCAAACTTTGTAGAAAAAGAGTTTATTTCCTGCATTGGAAGGACAAACGGACAAATCCTACATAAGTATATAAAAGTAATAAGATTAAAACCAAATCTGTCGGAACACTTCCAATACAATCTTCGTTATCTGTACTTAAGTGATAGAATAGTTTTATCTCTAATTCTTAAACGGCTTATTTGTCGCTTTGGTATAATCCGTTTGACTTCTATAAAACCTACAGAAAAAAATTCTTAAAAATCCAGTTTTCAAATCAACAAATGTTTTTCTAGATGTATATTAATATACGATATATACGAACTCTGACAATTAATTAAAAAAATTTTGGTCCATTATTAAAAAAGTTACCCATTAGGTCTCTATGTTAATTATATTTTCTGAAGTGTAAAAATTTGCATGGAGTGAGTACAAATAGTGTTAGAGCCCAACCATCAAAACAAAATAAAACAGACATGTGCTTTCAATGTATATTTCATTGTACCATGTGACATAGAACATTCAAATATTAAAGGGCTACTCATCAACTGACCATTTATGGGCATTAAGGTGATAGTCAATTGTTATTGATGTCCATTGATATTCAAATGTCCTATGTCAAATACCTGAAATGGTACAGTCTGCTATTTGTACTCACTCCAGCCAGATTTTTACACTTCAGAAAATATAATTAACATAAAGACCTAATGGATAATTTTTTTAATAAAGGCCCAAAAATTCTGAAATTAATTTTCAGAGTTCGTATATTTCATATATTAATATACATCTAGAAAAAAATTGTTGATTTGAAAACTGAATTTTTAAGAATTTTTTTCTGTAGGTTTTATAGAAGTCAAACGGACTATATCTTCAAACTCTTCTTACAGATGTTGTAGAATGAAATGTTTTAATAAATTTCCCCATTTTTCTTGTCGGTCAGGTTGCTGGTTGAGGTGGGGGGTTGGTACAGAGCTAATCTACAAAGCTCTTTCGTCTCAGGTACAAGTCATGCCACACTTAGTGAACACACGGTGATAGTATATTTTTTCCTTCCCTTGCTGTTTTCAACGAGAAAATATGAAGAAAAATCACCGATTTTGCAAGTTCAAAAAAAAAAACGCTCAAGTTGTCATTATGCGTAATAGAAGACATCGCTCCCAGCAATACCAAGTAAAGAAACAACACACTTTTTTATATTGGACATTTAAACAATTTTACAATTATTGGATTTCCTAAGATGTATCTATGATATATCTGTCAGGTCTCAACAAAATATCACATTTAACCATTAAACACTATGAATAAATATTAAACAGATACCGTCTAAAAACCTGCCTTAAATGGCACCTCTGTATAACAAATTACTGTCTAAAAACCTGCCTTAAATGACACCTCTGTATAACAAATTACTGTCTAAAAACGGCAGTATAATAATGCATAATTCTAAACTGTATATAAAGGGCAACTGCTCATAAAGGCCACCTTTCCATGTTGCCTTGGGTGGCTGTTATATACAGGATTGACTGTATTGTTGGGTGGCTGTTATATACAGGATTGACTGTATTGTCACCGTCTACTTTCAGTCTTTGTCTCTTCTTCATCTTCATCTTCATCTTCGTCTTTGTATTCTTGGCATGCCACACCGAGTCCAAACAGCATATGAGATACAGCTTTTGTATTATATCTCATATTTTTCAAATCGTCTATAGTACATAAATAATCTTCCATGGATGGAATTAAAGGACATTTAATGGTAGCGGCCACTCGGGGCCAAACCCACTCGCGTTGGTGGGGGTTAGTAAAGTTCACGATTCCTACAAAGTTCAAAATAAGTGGAACTTTAACATTGTCTAATAGAATTGGGATGATTCGCTTTGTCTTTGCACCTGAAAAATAAAATCAATATATTTTAGTATTATTTTACTGTACATATATCCATGCATAAATAGAAGAACAGACAACACAATGGCCAAATGAAAAAGAACAAAAGGACAAACAATGATCTACAAAACATACACATAAAACTAAAGATCCAGAAACAATAACCCAACTAAAACAGGGGTTGAACTCAGGTGCTCTGGAAGGGTAAACAGTTCTTGCTCCACTAGTTACACCCGTCATGTTAATCTAGTTACAATCCCGGTGACAAGTCATGAACGAGGAAGGGAACGGGGAGAGGTTTGGATAAGTTTCTCGATGACTATTGTAATTGTCAGACGATATACATATATGATTTTGATATCTCATTTTCGACTTGTTCCGACATGGTGGTATTTTTTGTTTTTCATTTTATTGTCTATACTTGTAACATGAATGTATGTTTTTCCTTAGATCTTTTTGTGGTTTAGATAAAATGTAAGCAACAGTTAAGAACAATGAAACAATACACGCAGATACGAGATATTGCACACTTTAATTACTATCAGCCCGCCGTGCAATAATCAATGACCGAGACCATAGATGTGATATTGCATGACTTTATGCTACAATCATAAATATTTATAGGTTGCCTTTAAATAACCAATAATCAACATACACATGCACATATTAATAACAATTTACCTGGTGATAATGACTGAGCTAATTTCAATGCAAAATCACAATATTCACTGTTCTCAAATCCTCTGGACAGTATCACAATAACTCTCCGACATCTGGGAAAAAAACGTAATAATAATACAAAATAAAATAATAACAAATTACTTAGTTCTTTTGCAAAACTCTTTGCTAAAGGTTTGTGAAATTGATTCCAGAACATGGCGCGGTGTTCTCGATGGTTGTCGGTAACTTACGAAACTGTTGTTAAGATTCGTAGTGAACATGGGTTCCTTCAACCAATAAAATTGATCACCAGAATAGTACTGACATATTGTTTAAAATAAAAATTATACAATATCATACTATTAACTCTGAT
The DNA here is from genome assembly GCA_002080005.1 of Gigantidas platifrons. NCBI lineage: Eukaryota > Metazoa > Mollusca > Bivalvia > Mytilida > Modiolidae > Gigantidas > Gigantidas platifrons. Next base: position 357,472 of record MJUT01053816.1, read on the forward strand.
CAAAATGAGTATCTCATATCATCATATTGTCCCTTGTTTCATTAAATGTGTTTATTCCTATGATATAATTTAGTATTTGCTATAGTTTGCATTAAACAAAAGTTTGAAGATTACAAAAAGGTTAATTAGAAGCCGTAAATCAAAGTGTGGATAATACAATGAAAAGAGAGCAAAGAGACAAACAATTATTTTCATAACACTACTCAGAAAACTGATTGGGTAACTTGAACCCCCACTAAAATCCATGTGCTCCGAAAGAGTTTATAGTTCCTGCTCCACCCGTGGCACTCGTCATGTTACTCCTGTTAAAACTCCGTTTATAAGTCATTACAGAAGAAAAGATAACTTGATGGTAGGCTTGATAGAACCGCTCGATCTCCTCTGATTTTAGAACCGCTCGATCTCTGCTGATTTTAGAACCGCTCGATCTCTGCTGATTTTAGAACCGCTCGATCTCCTCTGATTTTAGAACCGCTCGATCTCTGCTGATTTTAGAGATCTGTTTCTGTGACAAATAATCGTTACGATCAGTGTTATAGTTTTTCATTTCTCGATTATTTCGTCAAATAACAGTTAGAACTAGACAAGCCTATTTAATGCTTAAATAAAGCAATACTACCACATCTTCGTAGATAAAACGGGACTGTCGTGATCGCATAGTAGTTGGATTTACAACTACCTATATAATCAGTGCTTCGATACAACATTATGTGATAAAGTTTGTCAGTGCCTTGCGGCAAGACTGTGGTTTTCTACGGGTACTCCGGTTTCCTCCACCAATAAAACTGACCGCCACTATAGAACTGAAATATTGTTGAAAGTGCCGTTAAACACCAAAACCATGACCCTCTTAGTAACAGAATAAAATTAAAGTAAGTTGCGAGTGAAATGTGTGTGTGCATCAATTAAATTAAGTTCAAGATAGTTGCAAATAATTAAAGAATATTGGCATACCTGTTAGCAATCATCTCTGCAGTAAGCACATATTTTTCTGTCCCAGCAGGGTCGTCTCTACCAGGGACAAATAGCTTAATGTTGTGTTCTTCACCTTCGAGCACTTTAACCATATCCAACATAAACTTAATATCACGTGTTGTATCGCCATAAACGACAAAGGCGTCATATCTTTCTGCCTCGCCTAAAACAAGAAAACAACTATATGTTTCTGTATTGACATTTGTACTAATGATATTTGGACCCTTGATACTAGTTTAACCCCGCCACGTTATTTAAATGCCTGTATCAAGCTAGGAAAGTGAACGGCCATATATTTTGCCTCTTTTTATGATTTTTCTATTAGATTTTAGAAATATTTCAACAGAGTAGTATTTGTTTTGCTTTTCATTTGATATTCTTGGATTTTTTTTAATAGAACGGAAGCAAAAATTGCGTATGATCTGCGAAGCTCGGCAATATTAATTTTTCTTTGATCTTTAGCTGAGGTTGATGATATCATATGGCATGCGCAATACAATGGCTGCATAAATTGTCATATATATGCTGAAAATCTATACACTATACCTAGCACAACTCACGTCGGATCCAGATCCTCAAATGTTGAGGTTTTCAGTCACCCATGCAAGCCATGTCCGGGTTTCTCCTGTATGCTCTTTATATCTGTCAGGGGTTTCCTTCTTCAAGGAAATGAGATAGCTAAAATATTGCTGAGAAATTGCTGAGAAGGTATCACTAGTGGAGCAGGAACTGCTCACCCTTCCGGAGCACCTGAGTTCACATCCGGGTTTTAGTGTGGTTCGTGTTGTTTTGTAGATCAATGTTTTTTTCTTTGTCCTTTTTCTTTCGGCCATTGTTTTTAGTTCTTCTTCTCTTTACGGGTTCTGATAACACCTTTGTTATCTTCATATTTTTCTTGAACTCATTAAGTCTACCTTACCATTTTCTACCGGTTGTGGTGGTCTCCGTGGCCGAGGGGGTTTTCTGTATTCATCAATATCTCTTCCTATAAATAAAATAAATTTAATAACTTTAAAAAGGTGATATGTATATCAATTAGATTACTTATGTGATTCTTGTCAGAGCTGCTCAGAGCGTCCCAGTGTTGCTGATAGGGGGCGAAGGACTCTCATTGGGAGGTTATCATGTCATAATACTAAAAGCCTCTGGCTCGGGATAAAATACTAATATCCGCCAACTCATGCTAAAACTCAAAACACATTCTGGCTTCCATGATTTATTTCTTAAATGCTGTATCGAGTACATCTAGTCTAAGTGGGATTCGATATCACAACGTTAGTGGTGATAGGCACTGATTGCATAGGTAGTTGTAAATCCAACTACCATACGATCACGACTATGACGACCTCTGACAGTTGTAGGGTGTGTCGTGACCCCTGACAGTTGTAGGGTATGTCGTGGCTGTGAATACTAGTATGAAATATCACGAAACATTTAATGTGCAATAAATACATTAGTACGTGTATTGATGTTTATTAACATAAAATATCGACGCCTTAAAATATCGATTTCAATTGATAACAATATTTAAATACATCTAGTCTATTTATAAGTTAGACAGACATAGTTAGTGTTTTTATTATATAATATGACATTATTTGCTCCATTGAGTACTGGAAAAATCTAAATATTTTAGGGAAATACCCGACAGGAATCCTATATGTTTAAATGGTGGTTTATTCTCCATTTGTAACACGTTGACATTTTTCGTCATGTTTTAAACATGTAAAGGGACTATATACAAAAATCAGATTGACGGAGATACAAATGTAATAACAATACCAGCAGGGGTGTGGAAATATTGAAATGTTCTACTTGTCCCCGGGCAAGTCATCTGAAAAAAGTTACTTGTCCGGACAAAATCCTACTTGTCCTGTTTTTTGTACAAACATTTGATACTTATAAAGTTTAAACACAGTTGCTAAATTGAACTTGCTTATATTGTCTATTACATCATTGCATAAAATTTGAAATATAGTTTTAATAAAGTTAACACAAACATCCCTGCCCAAATGAAGGCCATTTTAAATTTGGATTTCAAATAGGAATATGCAGTCAGAAAATAGCTGGTTGTTTTTAGACACAGAATAAGCTGTGTTGAAAAAAAATCTCATATCAATGAAGTTCATTTTGATTAACCTTGACAATAGATTTATCAATCAAAACAGTCATGTACTAGTGTTTAGTTTTAGTGGTGTCTTCATACTGTGCAGATGACTGGTTGGAATAGGTATCCATTCTGTCCACGATTTTGCCAATAAACATTAATGATTTCTTGTCAGCGAAATCAGAGTATATTCTGCAGGTATTTCAATCTGAGACAGCATCAGAATCCAGCAGTAAACATGAGAAATCGGCTAGCCACTTGGGTGTTTTTCCTCACATTTTGTGTCCTTTTCCGCTAGAGTTTTGCATTTAATTTTTTCGTGATGTTCATTGTGGCCAGAATCATTCCCAGTCTTTTTTTTTTTTATTATCAAATATTTGTCCATTGTAACGACTGCAACCCAATTTGTATTATACGTTCACGGATGTAAGGCCCTGTTTGTTTATGAAAAGCTATGGACAAGCAAGGAAACGTCATTCGGAACTCCAGTAAAAACCTGTTACATGGTCCCGGTTGTCGTTAAGTAAATGCAGTACAATTATCATTGCAATCGGGTCGTAATACTCAACTTAGAACTTGCACAATTCTGGTTATTTTTAGTTGCTTTCGGAACACTAACGTGATCGTTTCCAATAAAAAAAAAAAACCAACATTTATCTATATAACCGTCAATATTTACAATATAATATCATTTGAGGAATTGTCTTCCCATAGTACTAATTTAGAAATTATTTTTATTTGTTGATTTTCACTTGTCCCCGGACAAGCTAGCCAGGAAAATCTACTTGTCCGGCAGGTTCTATGTACGAGTCGGACGAGTCGGGCATGGCAATTCCACACCCCTGTACCATGTAACTAAATTAAAATCGGTCTGACAAGATTGGTATTATGGGTGTCCAACGTCGCCAATATTATTGGTGGACGATACCTGAATACTCGACGGAAAACTACCGACCCGAGTCAAATAATTGCCAAAGATCATCACACAAAATTGCATCTAGTACGCTTGTACACGAGCAGTGACCGAACCCACATTGCAGAGGAGGTGATGCAACTAGTATAGAGCAAGGAGTCTGGCATTCTCTAGACACGAGACACTCGTTTATGTTCCGTCATTCGGCTTTTATCATTTTCAGTACTTTTTATTGCTAACAAATAAACGAAGACTTTTCCGCACAAACATATTAAATCAGAATTAATCAGGATTTTAAATTAAAAAACATTTTGTGCCACTGTCTAGAATGGGAGTAAAAAGAGTTTGAAGATATCAAAGGGGTAATCAGAATCCGTAAATCTAAAAAGGAACAGACAACACAGAAGATATCAAAGGGGTAATCAGAATCCGTAAATCTAAAAAGGAACAGACAACACAGAAGATATCAAAGGGGTAATCAGAATCCGTAAATCTAAAAAGGAACAGACAACACAGAAGATATCAAAGGGGTAATCAGAATCCGTAAATCTAAAAAGGAACAGACAACACAATGACTAAACGAAAAACAACGATCTACAAAACATTACACATAAAACTGAAGATCGAGTAACACGAACCCCATTATAAAAAAACCGGGGGTGAACACAGGTGCTCCGGAAGGGTGAGCAATTCCTGCTCCACTAGTGGCACCGGAAGTGAACAAGTGAAAATAACTAATACATACTGATTATTTTATCACTTTCTATGATGGCGTCTGTTCGTTGTATCTCTTGTAGATATCTCACCAGAGTGTCAACTGTAGGTGAAAGGTCAATCCTGGTGGCCCAATTATCTAGTAAAGCCACTGTGGGACTATCTCGTCGTTCAAATACCTTTATATCCTGATTACAATAGCCAATAATCTCAGCCAGCCCACACCAATCAGTACTGTAATCTTCTACAACATAACCTTCACTGTCAAGATAATGTGATAGTTTAACTTTAGCAGTATGTCTTAATGCACTTATTGGGACTCCGGCACAATAATCCAATAGGTCCTGAAATTGGTCATCAGCCATTTATTCTAATCAACAGAAAAATATCCTTATTATGTGAAATATAAGTTGGTACTAAATGTTCCGTACTGACATAAAGATCCTTATTATGTAAGAATTGCTGAAATGAAAGTTAGAGTTAAATCTTCCGCACTAAAATAAAGATCCTTATTGTGTAAAAACTTCTGAAATGTAAATTAGAGTTTAACCTTCCGGGTGTTCGTCAGTTCGGAAAAAATCCACATTAGATCCGAGTTATTTTTATCAATTTATTATAAAGGTATAAAATTATTTAGTGTATTCCATTGTGCACTGTCGTTCTAAAGGTAAAGTGTGATAACCAATAAAGTGTGTCCAGGTATTTTTTTTCTACGACTATTATTTAATACAATATCCAATACGAAATAATAATAAAAATAACAATTAAATTTTCATGTTATTTTTCGTGAATTTCTGTCCAAGTAAAATGTATGAAATTAAAACGTCAACACATGTTTTTACATCACAACATTACATCGACAGAATATCAACCTCTATACGATTTAAAACCTTATTTACATAAAAACAGGAAGAAACATTCAGGAAGTGTTCCAATTCATGATTCCGCTGTCCTGTATTTGTGGTCGTACTAGAGTCCTATTTTCGTGGTCTTTTTAGAGCCCTGTTTTCGTGGTCTTTTTAGAGCCGTGTATTCGTTGTCCTTTTATATTAAGTCCAGTTTTCAGTATCATATAGGATAAAATGTAAATCTATTTATAAACAAACAAAGTATACACATTGTACTGTTGATATCAATAAATATACAAAGCACAAATATACACAAACAAGTTCATCAACACACACGTTTTCTTTACTTAAACTGTAGAAAAAAACATTTAAATATTTCTTATTTCATGCCTGAAATTTGTCATGACCAATGACAATAACAAAACAGGTCGTTAAACTTGAAAAACGTTAGATAAGTGATCACTAAAGGCTAAATGATTAGTCAGGTTTTCTTTCAAATTTCAGAAAATTTAGATTATATCTTTCTTCATAAAGCGGAAAGTAATGGATTGTTTTAAATTCTCCAAATATGGTCAAATAAAATGAAAATATAAACATTTAACAGAGAGCAAAATATTTGTACGCATGTGTGTTGATAGATTGTTGCTTGCTTGACAATATATCAAGTATATATACATGTATCTTTAGCCAATATATAGTTGGTAATATATCAACTATACGGTCAAACCTGTATATAAAGGACACTCAAGAGAACGTGAAAAATACAGTCAAACCTGTATNAAGGTTAAATGATTAGTCAGGTTTTCTTTCAACTTTCAGAAAATTTAAATTATATCTTTCTTCATAAAGCGGAAAGTAATGGATTGTTTTAAATTCTCCAAATATGGTCAAATAAAATGAAAATATAAACGTTTAACAGAGAGCAAAATATTTGTACGCATGTGTGTTGATAGATTGTTGCTTGACAATATATCAAGTATATATATACATGTATCTTTAGCCAATATATAGTTGGTAATATATCAACTATACGGTCAAACCTGTATATAAAGGACACTCAAGAGAACGTGAAAAATACAGTCAAACCTGTATATAAAGGACACTCAAGGGAACGTGAAAAATACAGTCAAACCTGTATATAAAGGACACTCAAGGGAACGTGAAAAATACAGTCAAACCTGTATATAAAGGACACTCAAGGGAACGTGAAAATATGTCCTTAATGAGCAGTGGAGCTTTATCTACATGTTCAAACTATATGTATTATTCATTAATGGGGAAAATGAGACTGTCCTTTATAGAAAGTGATGTCCTATATAGAGATGGACTTTAAGGTAGATTTAACTGTATATCCCTGCCCATCGTGAAGTTTCGTTCTTAATTAGCCTTCACAATCAATTTAGAGGTGTAGGTCAAGATATGAAGCAAACCTAGCTGTATATATACTATCCTTTATTTCAAACTCATTGGGATAGATGTAATCAACTAAATCATCAAACTTAGTTATTTAGTGACAGGACATCATCTGTTATAAAGGAACGCGAATTTAAAGGATCGGGCTAGCTTCTTTTCGTTTTTCTTAAGAAACTCATGTATGAAGGTTGCCTCGTGCGAAAAAGAAACAAGTAGGCAAGAAGAGGACCATATGTTGTACCTATAAGTATACTGACTCTCTGATGAAAATGGTAAATGGACAAGCAGCATAAAAATAAAGGTTGAAATAAAGGACACCACAGATAGCTATATAGGTCTGCTTCATACCTTGACCTACACCTCGAAATTGACAGTGAAGGACGGTTAAGAACGACCCTTTACGAGAAAAGAGATGATTTCACTTTTCCTATTGTGAACTTTCCATTCATATGTAGCAACATTCCAGTAGCACCCGCATATGGAGTATATATATCTCAGTTGATACGATATTCCAGAACTTGTGGTTCCTATCAGGGTTTCCTTTATACAGGTTTGCTGCTAACTGAACCAAGGGTTCCTCTTAATTAACTTGAAGTCATCACTTCGAAAGTTTTACCGTCGCCACCATGACTTGGTTGACCGTTATGGAATATCTGTGTCATAAATGACCACGGATATGTTCCACTTGTCGTAAACACTTCCCGGTCCTCTCCTCATTCAAGACTTATCACGTGGTTTGTAACTAGATTAACATGACAGATGCCAGTAGTGGAGCATGAACTGATTATTCTTCCGGAGCACCTGAGGTCACCCCGGGTTTTAAGTGGGGTTCGCGTTAATCGATCTTAAGTGTTATATGTATATTTTGTAGATTGTTGTTTGTTCTTTTGTCTTTTTTCTTTTGGTCTTTGTTTTGTCTGTTCTTCTTCGGTTTATGGATTCTGATCACCCTTTTGATATCTTCGCACTCTTCTGTGTAATTTTGTCCTTTTTCTTTATGATAGTATATTGTCCGTTTCTCTGTGATTAACGGCTTCTGGTCAACCTTTTGATATCTTC
>MJUT01053816.1:368953-379807 GCA_002080005.1 Gigantidas platifrons
ATCTTCTGATTTCCTCTTTGGTATTCTAATATTCTGATTTCCTCTTTCTCATCTTCTGATTTCCTCTTTGGTATTCTCATCTTCTGATTTCCTCTTTGGTATTCTAATCTTCTGATTTCCTCTTTGGTATTCTCATCTTCTGATTTCCTCTTTGGTATTCTAATCTTCTGATTTCCTTCATCTTCTGATTTCCTCTTTGGTATTCTAATCTTCTGATTTCCTCTTTGGTATTCTCATCTTCTGATTTCCTCTTTGGTATTCTCATCTTCTGATTTCCTCTTTGATATTCTCATCTTCTGATTTCCTCTTTGGTATTCTAATCTTCTGATTTCCTCTTTAGTATCTTCATACATTTTTATTGTAAAATAATTGAAAATATTCACGTAAATCATTCCGAGTCCAGAAATATTAAATGGATGAAACACCTAAAGGTTATTACACTGACTTTTAATCCTTGATACTGATACAATTTCTAGTGTCTGAAATTCTTCAATGGACGGATATAAACCATTTGTAATTGACCATTGGGTTTATTAATATAGTGGTTCACAACGTTGGCCTCTGATCACATGCCTAACACAACTGATGGGGATCACAAGCTTAGCACCACTGACACGGGTTTACACCCCTATATCCACACCAAGTGATAATTTGTCTAGGCAACTATACCCATGGACAGGGATTATTGGTCAGCTCGTTATAACAGTCCGGAATTCCCCCACCCCTCAAATATAGCCCAAATGTGATATAATGTTTAGCGTATTTGCGTCGAGTGCGGTTTATCGTGCGTTTGAATCTCGGTCGGGTCAAACTAGACTATAGCATTGGTATTTGTTGTTTCTGCGCTAAGCATTCAGCATGAAGGAGATAGAACAAATACTGGTAGGCATGGAAACAGGATAATGTGTCAGAGTGGAGAGACATGTCTACCCGCGGACAATGTTTTGACCTAGCATTATGCAAATTCAATTAAGCGTGTTGGTCTAGTATAAAACGGACATCATAATCATATCATCGAAAGTAACTTGCTCTAGTCATGATGTAGCTGGAAAATAGCTCATTTGGCCTTACTTTCGCATGAACCACTCAAAATGACTACATACTACGTACCACAAAAATGAATGACTACATATATATATACGTATACACCTGCACAAATTCCCTTTCACTCAAAAAGACCATTATATTGGATTTTAGATCAATAAAATCTTTGACTTTGACTTTTAGATGCAAATTGTTGAAAGTGACAATAATCACCAATATTATCCTATTAACATAGAACTCTCCAGCCTTGTTCCACGCGTACTATAAATACCAATATTATCCTATTAACGTAGAACTGCCTTGTTCCACGTGTACTTTAAAACAAATATATGTCTGATTTGCTTTGAATTCATATATCAAAACAGGCTATTGCACTTCCAATAAACGTTAGAGAAACCAATGGGGCAATCAAGATTGGACAATCCAGAGATAAAGGCAGCTTTGGGTACACAAGACACAGAACGTAGACAAACAAAACAAACAAACTATAGAAGATGAGCAACACGGACTCCATAACACTGGGATAAAACATAGATCCCCGTGAAGGGTAAGCCATTGCTGTTTCTTAGAAGATATGCGCCGTGATACTCAAAGTCAAGTCCGGTAAGATAAGATAAGATAAGAAAAGAATATTGCGGAAGTCCACCTGTGCGTGATGACGATCGTAGAATGTTTGTATCGATAACTTCAAGAAGAGTTTGACGATATCAAAGGGAGGTAATCAGAATCCGTAAATCAAAGGAGAACAGACAACACAATGACCAAAAGGTACAAAGGAGTAAAGTAGCCTTGCTTGAGTATCTTTTGCGTTAGAAGTTTAGTTCTGTCTGTAATAGCACTGTACTGGGCACAAGCACTTGAACAACGTACGTGTTGTGAAATGGGGATAAGCAAGAAAAACTACTTAAAAAGTCATATCAATCTGCTCTTATGTAAATTTTGGATCACTTGTATGATAACAAATTGGATCACAAGTATTGATAACAAATTGTCAATACTTAGACAAAAAAAAGTACAAGTATTGTTACCTGTATTTAATTTTAAATTTTATAGGTTTACTTCTGCTTTACCGGAAATGTTTTATACTATTTATCTTCCACTACTAAACTTTAGTATGTCATTCCACATGAACCTGTATAACTCGCATAGGAAAGAAGATTTAATTAACCATTGTCCATCCCTCAATATGTGGTAAATGTTGATTCCAATAGACAATGGGGCCGTGGTAGCCATTAGTACACAATTAATCTTCATATTAAAAAAAACTCCTAGGTGCAAAATTAAATTGTATTTCCATGCATGTATATTATTTTTCCACTGCCGCGTACTTTAAACCTACGACCACAAAGTGATTGAAACATGCCAGATAAAGCTGAAACATGCCAGATAAAGCTGAAATACTGCTAAAGCAAGTCCCTGTGGTTTACTTCTGCTTTACTGGAAATGTTTTATACTATTTATCTTCCACTACTAAACTTTAGTATGTCATTCCACATGAACCTGTATAACTCGCATAGGAAAGAAGATTTAATGAACCATTGTCCATCCCTCAATATGTGGTAAATGTTGATTCCAATAGACAATGAGTTGGGGTAGTCATTAGTACACAATTAATCTTCACATGAAAAAAAACAACTCCTTGGTGCAAAATAAAATTGCATTTCCATGCATGTATATTATTTCCCCACTGCCGCCTACTTTAAACCTACGACCACAAAGTGTTTGATAAAGCTAAAATACTGCCAAGGTTGGCACTAAACACCAATAAATCAATTTTTATAACAATAGACCATATGACCCGAGTGTATGCTTACTTAAATCTATCTATCACAATGCCTCATGACATAGTAGACCCTTTTCTCCATTGTAGTCTCTGCTAATTGTTGTAAACCAGGACCTGGTGGTTCCCAATGGGTTTTCTTTTGTACCAGACTAAATTTCTGTTTGATAAGGATTTAGATGATTTGATGATTAGTGAGAACTAAAACATATATCTCTCCATCATTTGGCCCTATCAATGATAATTAAAGACCTGCCTAGTGTAGAAGAGTTTGAAGATACCAAAGGGGCAATCAGAATCCATATATCTCTCCATCATTTGGCCCTATCAATGATAATTAAAGACCTGCCTAGTGTAGAAGAGTTTGAAGATACCAAAGGGGCAATCAGAATCCATATATCTCTCCATCATTTGGTCCTATCAATGATAATTAAAGACCTGCCTAGTGTAGAAGAGTTTGAAGATACCAAAGGGGCAATCAGAATCCATATATCTCTCCATCATTTGGCCCTATCAATGATAATTAAAGACCTGCCTAGTGTAGAAGAGTTTGAAGATACCAAAGGGGCAATCAGAATCCATATATCGAAGAAAAGCCAACACAATGTCCAAAAGAAACCAGAGGCTCCCAGGAGCATGTAATCGCTCACCTGGATCAAAGCTGCTTACAATAACAACGCAACTGCACTGTGGTGGCCATCTTGGTGGGAGAGTGTGAATGCCGGACACAATTTCGGAAAAGGAACATCGAATGACTATTCCATCAAAGTTTGGTTCTAATTGAGCTACTGGTTCAAGACAAGATGGTTTTTATGTGAATTTCCCATAGGGTCCTATGTTAAACTAAGTTCAGCTGTGCAGTCATCTTGGTCAGAGGGCAGGACCACCAGACACAATTTTGGAAGAGGACCATCCAATGAATATTTTATCAGAGCTTGGTTCTAATTGAGCAACTGGTTCCAGACAAGAAGATTTTTATGTGAATTTCCCATAGGGTCGTATGTTAAGCCAAGTTCGGCTGTGGGGGCCATCTTGGTCGAAGGGCCGAACCGCCGGACACATTTTTGGAAGAGAACCATCCAATGACTATTTTATCAAAGTTGGTTCCAATTGAGGTAATGGTTTCAGACAAGAAGATTTGTATGGGAATTTCCCATAGGGTCCTATGTTAAATTAAGTTCGGCTGTGGTGGCCATCTTGGTCAGAGGTCTGAAATACCGGACACAATTTTGGAAGGGGACCACCCAAGGATCATATCAGCAAAGTTTGGTTGAGATTGGCTCAGTAGTTTCAGAGGAGAAGATTTTTTTTCAATTTCATCCCCCCTTTTTTCTATTTTTAGCTTGGTGGCCATCTTGGTTGGAAGTCGGGATCACCGGACACAATTTTGGAGGGGGACCATTCCACCAAAGTTTGGTTGCAATTGGCCCAGTGGTTTCTGAGGAGAAAATTAAAATGTGAAATGCTGACGGACGGATGATGGACGAAAAGTGATGGCAATAGCTCACATGGTCTAAAGGCCAGGTGAGCTAAAAACGGAATATATGTTAAACTACTCCTTGCCATGTAGCTGTAGTTAAAATTTGAGCTCATTTTGACTTATACTAAAGCAACAATGGACAAATGAAGAAATTTCTATTTTTAGCAATATCAGCCATCTTGAATGGAGGGCGGGGCTGTCGTACACAATTTTGAAAGGGACCCACCCAGGGACCATCCCTGCCAGGTTTTATTTAATTTGGTTCAGCGGTTTCAGAGGAGAAGATTTAAATGTGATCTTTTATCAAAATATGCCTAAATTACATAATCAGTATAAATCGGCTGAAAGAAAAATTTCACAGAAAAACCCGGAATATATGTTAAATTACTCCTTGCCATGTAGCTGCAGTTAAAATTTGAACTCATTTTGACTTATACTAAAGCAGCAATGGACAATTAAAATTTCATCCCCCTTTTTTTCTATTTTTAGCTTAGTGGCCATCTTGGTTGGAAGTCGGGATCACCGGACACAATTATGGAAGGGGGCCATCCAAGGACCATTCCACCAAAGTTTGGTCTAAATTGGCCCAGTGGTTTCTGGGGAGAAGATTAAACTGTGAAAAGTTTACGACGGACGAAACCTGATGGCAAAAGCTCACATGGCCTTTGGCTAGGCGAGTTAAAAAGGACAATGATCAACAAAACATACATATAAAACTAAAGAATGTGCAAAGAATCCCCAAACAATTGCACCAATTAATAATACTGAAACTCCTTTAGGAAATTTACCAAAGTTGAAATTGAAATATTTTGAAATCCAATTATGTCATGTCACAGCTATTGTTATAGTAGTTTCAGATATTTATGCTGCAAGATATTTTTCCAAAAAAAATAGTAGGTCTGAGAGTCTTTACCAATGTAAGAAATCAAATATGTTGACATTTTATTTTCCGAAAATATGAATGTTTTGGGCATTTAGACCAAAAAAGGTTGAATGATAAACAAAGATATAGAGGTTTTGGCCAACGACCATCTTTCATGGAGGGCATAGCTTGCAGGGCTTTGGTTTGTCCTACAGTTTTGAAACAGAAATATCCAAGGACTCCCCGAGCAACTTTTGGCAAAAATTGGTCCAGTGGAATCAGATGTATTACCATTTTTAGTAACAACGACCATATTTGGAGCCTGGTGGCCCCAAAGGACAATTTTTTTTATGAGGACCAACCATTGACCTCTTGGCCAGGTTTGGTTAAAATTGGCAGTGTTTTTATAGATTTCATAAGTATTAAAGCTTCCTTACGGATGACAGATGCCAATATCTCACATAAAACTTTGGATCAGGTGAGCTAAAAGACATGTTACGACTGCAGCATGTCACAGGGAAAGTTGAACAAGAGTATATTAAAAGCAGGCATGGACCAATGTATCAAATTACAAAATTTTGATATTTATCTATAGCAATAGAAACTTAGCAGTTAAAGGTAGGACACATGACTACAATAACTTTTATTCTTAATAAACCTGTCACATCTTAGTACAGTATGATTAAAATTCAGCTGTTGTAAACAGGGGAGCATAGAGTATCAAAACAGCTGATTATAATCAGATTGACCTGGATGCATTGGTGATGTATAGAAACTATAAAATAACAATCTGATTTAAGGGGCCAACGTAGTTGGATTTATAACTACATATGCTATCAGTGCCTATCACCACTAACATTGTGAGTTTGAATCCTGCTAATGCGAGGTGTACTTGATACAACATTATGTGATAAAGTTTGTCAGTGACTTCCGGTGGGTCGGTGGTTTTCTTCGGGTACTCCAGTTTCCTTCACCCATAAAACTAACCGTCAGGATATAACTGAAATATTGTTGAAAGTGGCATTAAACACCATAACACTAACCCCAATCTGATTAAAATCAGATCTCTTACTTGCTCCACATTATTGTTATATCCCGGTGGTAGTGACCTAATATGAGGGGGGTCTATCCTAGGGTGGACAATTCAATCGTATTTTACAATCTCCATACATCTAATATTTGGTTTGATAAGAGGGTTTGCATTTGGTGGGCATGACTTTATAAGAGGGAGGGGAAGTCTGTAATTCAAAATTTATGTTGTATTTTTAAAAGTTGAGGAAAAAAAGACAAACACAGAATTTGACAAATAAATGATATTTATAAAGCACTGATGACATGTACAATAAATACACTGTTTAACCATTCAAACAATTTCATTTTCTTTCCAAAGAAAAAAAACGTCCTGCATTCAAAAACAAAACATTTTTGTTCAAGTCTCATTGTATATTTACCAGTAGACCTTAGGAATATAACATCAATGTTATTTCATACCTCATTCATATTGTTTTATTTTATTTAAACACTCTGCTAAAATACTATTTAAATTTCTTTCAATCTGATTAAAATCATTTGTTATAATACGCTATTGTCCCTCTAGCATTTGACAGAACCAGATTAGAGGTCACGCCCAGATGAACTCATGATCAGCCAATAAAAAATGCTGCTTGTATTATACTAACAGCCCCGGCCACGTTTTTTCACAAATATAAATCTCTCTGATTGGTTGATCTTTTAAATAAGTATTCATCTGGGTGTGACCTCTAATCAGGTCCTGTCAGATGTTATGGGGGAGTGTAGTGAATTTTAATCAGATTCTAATCATATTAAAATTCTTTGAATGGTCTAATAGCACTTTTTTTCATGAATGTGAGATAATGTAACTATTTTTAACCACAATTATTATTGGACAGATGCTAAATAGTCTTTGACCTCTGGTGGGGTCAAACGTCTGAAGCCGTCTTTGTTACAGATTCCTATTTCAATATTGTCCTCTGTCATTTGTCCTTCAAAACTTTCTTTCAAGGTCAAAATAGCTGTATGTATTGCATCTTCAAGTTCAAGGTTATCACTGTATCTGTAATGATAAAATAAATGTCTAAAGTCTATTCATATCTGCAACAATTTCCTGTGTCAAAATAATGTTTGTTTTGGTCTTTACTCCCATTTGTTTTGTAAGGGGTTCATATTTCATTTATGCTATTTGTATTTATTTAGGCATACTGGTGTCCCACATGATATCAGACTATGTTAGTGACATTTAACAATAAAACAATGGGTACCACTAGTGGAGAAGGAACTTATTACCCTAATAGAGTACCTGAGTTTACCCCCAGGTTTAGTGAGGTTCATGTTGCTCCAGTTTTAGTTTTCTGTCTTTTCTAGATCATTGTTTGTCTTTTTGTCCTTTTTCCTTTGTCTACTGTATTGTCTGTTTTTTTAATTTACGTCGTCTGATTACCCCATTGCTACCTTTTACATTCTCTTACGACAAAATTGTAATATTCCATTTGTAAATTGATCAAAACAGTCAATCAATGAAAAGCTATGTCAAGCGCAGCATAACACAGGGAGTTGAACAAGAGTATATTAAAAGCAGGCATGGACACAATATTACTTGACACAGTAAATTGCTTCCATGTAAAATGAGAATCATATGCAGTATTTTGCCTGTCTTGCAATACCCTGGTAAATAAAACTCTCTTTTTACTTGTATTTAAATTGATATATCTGTCTACAGTTTAGGACTGATCAATTAAAACATATATGGCAACTAGCTGGGAAGGCACTCGGAAATAACTGTCCTATTTTATTCCCCAAAATATCCTTCGAGTTAGTTTAATATACATTTTATTTTCAATATTAACTTACCTTTTTTCTAAGAATGTTTTACCATTTATAAAATTCTTTCCCATAGCTGTGGCTTTCCAAGCAAAATATGCTCCCTAGATAAAGAGAAATTAATTAGCTGTGTAGAAGCAACCCAATTACATACTAAGTAAAATATACAAACAACTGAGTGATATATATTTATTGGAACAAAAAAGTACAAAATATCCACTTGGCAGATAGAAAAAAATATGCCAATTATATACTTAATAGCTGAAAAGCTACAAATAATATACTTGGCAGATATGCTACCAACTGTATACTTAGCAGAGAGTGATTGATATGTAGCTTCTTTTTTTTTTATAATTTATTTTTTTATTTTTTACTTTCACATTATACATATAATACATTACAGATATATTTAGCAGGACAGTGTCAGTCATTACCTATTAGCATTACAAAAACATTGTCATACAGTGTACATTCAAATACATCATTTACTTGTGTTACTATCATGTTAGTTTAAATAAATAACTAATGAAAAAAATAGATCATTTTCAAAAAGTATAGTTTTCGAAATAGAAATTACATACTTCAAAACTTAAAAATGGTTTTCATCAATAACTAACTATATTTATAATATACAATACAATAGTCATATTGGATGCACTTTCCCACTGTCCATATGTGTGGTGCATCCATTTAGAATTTTTCTAGAACAGTATATATTTTGAGTTGCTTCCCTTATACCAATATTATCTTAATATTTTCCCATTTCTTCACAATTCTTTCTTTCATTGCAGGGGTCTGATAAAAAGACGCAGATTGAACTTCAATGTCATATGTGCGTTTTAATAAATTTACTACACCTGATACACATGGTTTTTGTCCAGAAAATCTACAAGAGTAGATATAATACTTAATGAGAACAATGAATAGATTAATAGAATAATCAAGCATGTCTGATCCAAGTATCATATGTTGTGCCGAAATAGGAATTTCTACATTACACTTGTTTTTTAATATTTCTGCCATTTCTAACCACAGACTTTTGACAATATTACATTCCCAGAATAAGTGCAAAATTGTTTCTTTTGTTTCATTACAAAAAGTACATATTTGGGTCTCTTTTAATTTACATTTATACAGAAGGGAATTAGTACACAAAATTCTATGCAATTTTTGTATTGAAATACCGAAAATTGATTGTTTTTTGTACAATAGAAAGGAATTTTGTATATCAGATCCCAGTTCACAATTTCTGTATTTAATTCTTTTTTCCATCTTTCTTGTTGTTTTGTTGGTGGTTCAAAGTGGTTTGACAAAATTTTTCTGTAGAAATATTGGCTCGATTTCTTGTTTTTTTTACATTCAAAATTTTCACAAGTTATCAATGTGATTTTTTTTGTAAGTTTAATTCTAACCTTCCAAATTTGTGGTATCATATGTAAAATTGATATGTAGCTTAACCCCAACTCAGCAATTTTTCCACTGTATCATGGCGAGAAAAAAACAAATTTTCAATGAGATGATGAGATCCGCTTTGTACTAGACCAGCAAGCTGAGTTGGATTTTAATAGTGCTAGCTTACTGAAACAACAGTCCAAGGATAGACATTCGGACACATTAGCCAGATTTCAAGCCAATCAGTCGGTGTTCTTTCTCCTTAATGCTGAGTGCTTAGAGGAGAAGCAACAAATAACATTTTGAGTCTTTGGTTTGACTAGATCTGGACTCGAACCCACGATGTACCACACTCGAGGCGAGCAAGCTAACCATTACACCAGTGATGTGGTTCTACTTATCAGAGAAGCTACCAATTATACATTACACTAATTATATAATGTTTAACCTGGCTAGTCTAATGTAAAAACTCCTGTGCTACATGTACATGCATGCAGACATAAACCACACACCTTTTGTGTTACATTTATAACATTACGTACACACTACCATCAGAGAATCTACATGTACATGCATGCAGACATAAACTACACACCTTTTGTGTTACATTTATAACATTACGCACACACTACCATCAGAGAATAATAAATTGAATTTTTTTTTTTAGCAGTCTTTGTGCTAACCCACTTGCCCAAAAGCCTGGGACAAGTAAAACTGGATTCCGACAAGTGTAAATTATGAAAGAATTTGTTTGAATAAATAGAAAATTGTTCTAAATTTGGCTTTCGGGCAAGTAGGTGAAACTAGAGGCTCCCAGGAGCATGTAATCACTCACCTGGTTTTCAAATTGACATCTAAAGTTAATAGGAAATGGGGGTGTTACACATAATTTTGAAAGTGGCCCACTGTGGGCCACCTAAAGATCATTTCAACTAAAATTTCTGAGCAAAAGATTTAGATGTGATTTTTATCTCTTAATATTCCTAAATGGAATAAACAGGCTGAAAAAATCTCACAGAAAAACCCAGAATATATGTTAAACTACTCATTGCCATGTAGCAGCAGTTAAAATTTTAGCTCATTTTGATTTAATACTAACGTGTAAAGCAGCAATGGTCAATTGAAGAAATTTCTATTTTTAGTAACAGCAGCCATCTTAATTTAAACATATTTTATTCAGCAGCCATCTTGAATGGAGGACGAGGTTGTCGGACACAATTTTGAAAGGAACCCACCCACAGCCTAATTTGCATAATCAGTATAAATCGGCTGACAGAAAAATTTCACAGAAAAACCCTGAATATATGTTAAACTACTCCTTCCCATGTAGTTGCAGTTAACATTTGAGCTCATTTTGACTGATACTAAAGCAGCAATGGACAATTGAAGAAATTTCTATTTTTAGTAACAGCAGCCATCTTGAATAGAGGGCGGGGCTGTCGGACACAATTTTGAAAG
>MJUT01053816.1:380115-394931 GCA_002080005.1 Gigantidas platifrons
ACCCAGGGACCATCCCTGCCAGGTTTGGCTTAATTTGGTTCAGCGGTTTCAGAGGAGAAGATTTAAATGTGATATTTTATCAAAACATGCCTAATTTGCATAATCGGTATAAATCGGCCGAAAGAAAAATTTCACAGAAAAAAATGGAATATATGCTAAACTACTCCTTGCCATATAGCTGCAGTTAAAATTTGAGCTCATTTTGACTTATACTAAAGTAGCAATGGACAATTAAATTTCATCCCCCCTTTTTTCTATTTTTAGCTTGGTGGCCATCTTGGTTGGAAGTCTGGATCACTGGACATATTTTTGGAAGGGAGCCATCCAAGGATCATTCCACCAAAGTTTGGTTGCAATTAGCCCAGTGGTTTCTGAGGAGAAGATTAAAATGTGAAAGTTTATGACGTACGACGGACGACAGACGCCAAGTGATGGCAAAAGCTCACATGGCCTTTGGCCAGGTGAACTAAAAAATTATGGCAAAGACTGATAAAATAGATAAATACAGCATCACAAATAAAAAAGCCTATCTATTCTCTACTGAACTTACAGAAGGATCACACTGATACAGATAAGGTTTCTCCTCATCTTCATCCCAACCAGCCATTAATAACGACACACCAAATGGACGTACTCCTCTGAAAATAAATTGATATGATTCATTCTGTCCTATACTGCATTCATCTGTGAAAGTTTCCTACATCTCTTGTATACAGAACACAAGTTACTGTCCAGAAACCAGGCTACCAATATAAATCATGTTAACTGACCTTTAACCTAGCTTAAGCTACGAAAACAAAAATGTATAAAGTTTACCTTCCTCCAACATGGCTTTCACCTGATTAGGCTTAAACATTAACAAAAGAAACTCCAGTCAATGTCTAGAAAGCAAATGTCGATACTGGGATCACTGTAACCTTTGACCTATTGACCAAAAAATCAATCAGATTTTTTTTTTGGCCTTCCATAGGAGTATCAAATATACGCCTGCACTCCATCAACCCAATAGCTCAGTTGTACTTCATCGCAATTTGGCTGAAAACAAAGTTTGATAGTTGCATCTGTATCAACCCCAAAAATAATCATCAAATTTCAAGTCATGTTAAAGAAAAAAAAAACACAGAATAAGCTGTTGAAAACACATTTTTACATAATGCTAAACATGTTGAGCTGCTGGTTTTTTGTTTTTAGCCTGACTGAGTTTACTATTCCTACATAACATTGGGTATTTTGTGTACACCTTGAGCTGTTGGTATTTGTTCTTCAGTAAATGATGCTTTGATGAATACCAGAAGAATAAGAAGAAGACCGAGTGTATTCCTGCATGACATTTACTACTTTGTGTACAATTTGAGCTGTTGGTTTTTGTTCTTACCCTGACTGAATGTATTCCTGCATGACATCGTCTACTTAGTGTACAATTTGATCTGTTGGTTTTTGTTCTTACCCTGACTGAGTGTATTCCTGCATAACATTGTCTACTTTGTGTACAATTTGAGCTGTTGGTTTTTGTTCTTACCCTGACTGGGTGTATTCCTGCATGACATTAGCTACTTTGTGTACAATTTGAGCTGTTGGTATTTGTTCTTACCCTGACTGAGTGTATTCCTGCATGACATTAGCTACTTTGTGTACAATTTGAGCTGTTGGTATTTGTTCTTACCCTGACTGAGTGTATTCCTGCATGACATTGGCTACTTTGTGTACAATTTGAGCTGTTGGTTTTTGTTCTTACCCTGACTGAGTGTATTCCTGCATGACATTGGCTACTTTGTGTACAATTTGAGCTGTTGGTATTTGTTCTTGATATGACAGCTGGTACTGTTGTGCTAGTTTACGAGAAGCCTTTAGTAATACCCTGTAAATAACAACATTAATCTGAATATAACAATAACATAGTTTTCATATATAATCAATTATAGCTGTCACAATAATTTGTTTGCCATATTTAAAAATTTGACAAAAAATGTACATTAAATTAATTCAACAAGAGGTCCTCAAAAGTCAATTTCTTGACCAAAAGCAGATCATACCAGAATTACATAGGTAATATACAATAATGGCAGTTTTAAAGGTTGAGACAGACATTATCACTAGTATAGCAACAAGTCTGACTGGACGATCTATGATGCTAGTGATAATGTCTGTCTAGATCTTCAAAACTAACGGTATTGTTTTATCGGTGGTGCCAAAATATGTTTGACGTCACAATGACCGACAATTTTCAATATCAGAGCCAGTTATTGTGCATGCGAGTTACGAACTGACCTAATATTTTTGTGGATCAAGGTCGATTCAGTGATCCAGACTTTATCAGCAGCACACATCAAAGGGAAAATATATAATTTGCCAATAAAAAACATATTCCACTTTAGAGCCAAAAGTAAATAATCATTTATGGCTAGCTATAATTTAGCTGTTGATATCCAATCAGATTTAGTATAATATTTTGATAGCCAATCAGATTTAGTATAACATGATGTGAGTATTCGTTCTGGTATGGAGTTTTTATATCAACCTTAAATGATATGTTCTTACACAATATTCATTGGTTGGTCACTGTTGTTTCTTGCTAGGCATAAATAATCATGGCTATTAAAGTAATAATAATTAGATTTAAAGGTATGACAAGCCATACTTAATATTTATACAGTGAAAAACCTGTATAAACTGAACCTTCTTGGGACCAACATTTGTGTTCTGAATAGACAGGTGTTTGGTTTACACAGGTTAAATTTACAAAGATTTCTTACATTAGAACTTTATTTTAAGTTAGGTTTATGCAGGATTTTGGTTTATTCAGTGTTCAGCTTCACTGTATTTGATGCAAACATAAAGTGTCATAGTAGGTAGGTCTGAATATTTAATTTTCATCATCTAAAAAAGCATTTTTGAAAAAAAAACAACAATATTTATTTAAGAATTGAATGCATCCTTTTGAAGTTTCATTGGGGTATGAAAGCGTTGATCTAAGTACATTTTCAATGAAGCGCTTCATGTTGAAAATGTGCTTCGATCAACGCTTTCATACCCCAATGAAACTTCAAAAGAATGCATTCAATTCTTATAATTATATTTAAATCACACCATAAATTTAATATAGTTGTATTTTTCATTGAGAATATTATTTGTGTTAGATTATTTGCTGTTGGAAATTACTACGCCATTGATTGTTTACATCTGACGTCGTCATGGAGGCACGTGCAAGTTCGGGTTTGAGTTTCATTGGGATGTGAAACATCTCTTTTATAATCATGTAACCACTTCATAACCAATCATATTGTAACATTTCAATGAAAAACGGAAGTAATGTAATTATTTGTTTATGGTGGTTAGGTATGTAAATGGCCAACAAACAATAAATTTTCTTTGGCCAAGTGACACTTCCAATATTATCACAAGTACAAACCTAAAATCAGGACCCATTCCACTGTATACCATACCAACATTCTTAGTCACCATTTCTATCTTATGTATGCTGTTTTCATCATACAGAATTGATTTCTGTTTCTTTTCTGTGGCCAAAACAACTCCATTTGTGGCTAAAAAAACACATAAAATATAAAAAATTTCTGGAATTTCTTACTTTTCCTATTACTTCAATAGGAAGATTAAACAGTTAACAATTAACCAGCATCAACAAAATGAGTAACTACCTCTCATCTCAATCAATGGACACAAAAACAAAGCATTACATGGGCCGATGGAAATCCGTCCTGTTGGAAAATTTTGTAAAAGCGTAAATTGATGGCTACATCTTCTCAAAATTGTGAATATAATTGTTGTGCATGTTCCAAGCTGAGTGAGTGAAGGACCTGGATTTCCAACAATTATAATATGTCACGGTCTTTTTAGTGTTCAGTGATATAAAGTGAGAAGTGATTGTTCATTTAAACATGGTATTATTATAAAACAAATAAATATACAAATGTATTACTAATGTTTTGTAAAAGATTACGACATTTTAATGGTTTGAGACACAGTGACACAAAATGTTGTCCACATTTAATACACATAACACTATCAGTCAATCTTACTGGGGTCAAAATCACATGGTTACCTACCTTTAATGCCTACAGATGGTGCTCCAGCGGCTACTGCTGCCAAAGCATACTCAATCTGTACCAACTTCCCAGAAGGGCTGAAAAATACATTGAGGGATAATTGTTTAATGCCAAATGAGGAATTTTTCAGCTACATGTATATAATGGCAAGAAAAAGTTACAGTTCAATGAAATGATATAGCCACTTTATAGTAGACAAACACGTTTAGTTGAACTTTTACTGATACATATGTCACTCCAATCAGACTTCTCACTGTGAACTCTCTAAAAGAAAAGCCACTTCTCTCCCTGGACGTCTTTTAAAAATAACACTTCTTTATAGTCTTCTTTTTTATATTATATCAATTCAAGATAATATGAATTTTTCAATTATCTACAACACAAGTGCTTACCCCCAGTATATAGCCAGCAAAGAAAAGAGTGGTCTGAAATGTCCTAAAAATGGTCATAATTGTATTCTGTAGATGATACACTCCATTGGCCTATTAACTATTGGTAAAATTTTGTTTAAGACATCAATTTGATTTTGACAAATAACCTGACTAAAACAACAGGTGCCACATGTGGAGCAGGAACTGCATAAGATTAACCCCACATTTTTTATGGGGTCCTTGTTGCTATCTGTTTTTGTCTTTGTTTATATTGATTATTGTTCATCTTTTTTTTATATTTTGGCCAGAGGCCTGTCAACATAAATTGGACGGGTCCCTTAGACCAGCGGTCTTTTTTTTTTTAAAGATATTTTCAAGCCCTTCAAATCACCTCCCCAGAACTCATTTTTTGCTACTTTTATAGGTAAAATGTATGACATTTACCAAGTGTTATGAAATAAAGATTCATGAACTATAAATTCATCGCCAAAATACATGTAATGAGTTTTATTTCAATACATATACGTTTCAAACTGAAAGTTTATTTTTTGACTTTGTGAGTAGTCAGTTGGAAATTTGAAGATGGTCATCACTGTTAATATGCCTCATCAAGGTGCTAATACGGAAGTTATTAGTGCCTTCAGTAAAAACGTTTTTACAACTGCCTTCGACACACAGGTTACAGAACATTTTGTTTATTTTTTCGTCGTACCTAAGCCAGTGGTAAAGACTCAGCCAATGTGGCTGAAATTTCTTAAAGAACTTCGCCTTTAATTACTCATCTGTAATATCCAGTACCTCCTCCTGCTCATTTGTTGTGTTATAAATGACGTTATTTGTCACTGATTTTCAGCTATTTTTTTTTTTTGGTGGCATGGTGTTCCGGAAATTTTAAAAAGCATTTAAAATCAAAATCAATTCTGATCATGTGAACACAGAATCCTGATTGAGATTCTGACGGCTTTCATCACATTTAAGAAAAAGAATCACTCAAATAAATTCTAGCACCTTTAAAATGTATTCTATAAAATCTAATTATGATCACTGAATTACAAAAAAGCACAAACTGTCGTGTTTTGCTAACACTTCCAAAACAATTATAACTGGAATCCAGATTGTAGCCAAACCACACTCAATTTTGAGAACTATTATGTAAAACAGATGCAAGCATTAGTGACTGGTACCAGTTCCTTTCCCATAATGTTCAATACTATACACATGTATCAGTGTGGGAAACCATTTTTTTCAAACACTCACCAAAATGGCGAGTGGACTGAAACAAGTACTCGCCAAAATGAAATAGAGCTCGCCATGTTTGGCGAGTGACATTATTTTTAAACTCGCCAACAAATACCAAATAAACAATACAGTAATGTTCAACAATTTATTTTGCAGATTTTGACATGTCATTAACTTGGTAAAAAAGGATCAACACTCTCTTAAGAGCTGCGTTGATCTCTTATTCCTCAATTTCGTTGTCTTCGTCTTCATCAAGTACAGAAGCACAGACTTTTAAGTTTTAATACGCGGTATAAAATATGTATGTCAAATCTGGTTCCGACACATATTTAACTTTTTGTTTTCGTGTAGGTTTTTGCTACGAATTCGTTTTAAATATTTCAAAACCAAATTATTGTATTTGCATTAATTTTAAAAGTCATCACATCTATTTGTAATGAAACAATATTTCATTTAATCGTGAAATCGACCTTGGCAAAATTATGCGGGTCAGGATTGTGTACTTAATTTTTCTGTAGACAGAAAGTCTCATGATCTCCAACGTTGGAGGTAAAGATAGATACAGATACATGACGGAATGTTTTCTTATCGAGCAATGATTAATAAAATGTTGGACAAATGACACAGTTAACAGAATATTTAACTGTCTGGGAGCTATGGTATTTTAAAGTTGTAAACCAGTTATCGTGGCGAGCGTTTTCAAATTCCTACTCGCCTTACAACTGTTACTCTCCAGACCGGCGAGTATAAAGTGGATTGTACTCGCCACCCGAAGTTTCCACTCGCCTTTGGCGAGCGGTCGTTTCCCACACTGATGTATACAAGTATTCAATCCAACAAAAACAAAACAGTTGAGGAATCACGACCGAAGGCAAAAAGCAAATAACGTCAACGCTCTAGGTTGAAGCATGATGCGTCCCGACAACTAGTAATGCGTCTGACCGGACCACATTGGAATTTTCAATGTGTCATTTTTCATTTAACTGTGTCACTGACGCAAAGTCGCTGATAAAGTGATCCCTGCAGTGCTGACAGTCAGTGGTGTCATTTCAAAATGACAATTTGGATTTGATTGGACCTATTTAAAACATTAAGTTTGTGACTTAGATTTCATTGAATTGTGGATACTTTTTATGCATCATATTTTCATTTGTCATCTAACAAATGCGATGTGTTAAGATAATTAAAGTTGTTTCAAATGCAATGACAATGCAAAACAGTAAACATCACGAATCTGGTTGTATATTTAATACAAGACAAATCCCAGCGACTCTGATTCTCACACAATAACTGTATTAACAGACATTATTCATACTGTGTGACAAAATCCTTTCATTTATGTTAAATATACCTAAAAGTTGTAAGTGAGAAACTGTATCGTTCAGACATTACTGTGCAAAATGTGTAGACACCGGTAAATATGTTAACTGAACCTTGATTGGTTTATTTTTTGCAACTGTCCAATCAAAAACAGACTTCTGAACTACTTTAAGAAATATGACTTCCGGTAAACTTTAACTGGTTTCTTTTCAATTTTGTATGTGTCGCTAGTGAACCATTGAAAACCAGTTCAACTGAAAATGAGCATGATTGCTCGACTCCGTCTTTCACTGCAAAGATTTGAATGCTATCTACAAAGATGGACAGCGACGCATTTCTATGACCAATGTAATTTGTCTCACATTTGCTGATTTTTGGGGTGTGCCATTCCCATGGTTTCTTAAAAGTTTGGAAAAAACGTCCTTGTAGTTAACTTATGAAAAGGTGTCATTGAAAAATGTCTATCATTTATGTCTTCAAGCAGAATAATCAAAGATTGTCATATTGATAGTTCCCACATATTCTATGCGAGCGTCAGCGAGCTCATTATGGTATAAAATGTGTACCTAGGATTTTTTGACAAACATGGCTGCACTTACTGATGGTTAAAAAAAAATTTGTGCATTGTAAACGCGTTCCGTGTAACACACTAAAATGAAGATCTTCTTAACATAAAGCGCAAAGGTGATCCTAAGTCTTGCACCCTCTCTCGTACGTCTGATACCACCGGAACCTGTGTGTAATACAAGTCATTTTGTTAGCTTGTTTTACTTATATTGATATTTTTTAATTAATCAAATCTCTTCTGACATACTGACAATAATTTTTGTTTCTACGCGGAAGTTAACTTTTGAGATTTCATATGGAACGACGGTTCGATTGAATGAGACTAGATTCGACCCTAAAAAGAGGTCGTCCCAGATATATCTCGGCCCAAAAAATCTCGACATATTTTGATGCACTGGATGAGCGTGAAATTGTCAGATAATATTAATATGAAACAGGCACGGCCATGAATGCTCGCGAATCTGAAAATTATCTGGCAATTTTACGCTCTTCCAGTCCAAAAAGTGTCGAGATTTTTTGGGCCGAGATATATTGGGGCCAGGACGACTTTTTTTAGTCTCATTCAATCGAGTTGTCGTTCCTAACGAAATCTCAAAAGTTAACTTCCGCGTAGAAACAAAAATTCTTGTCAGTATGTCAGAAGAGATTTAATGAATTAAAAAATATCAAGCTACCAAAATAACTTTTATT
This sequence comes from Gigantidas platifrons, assembly GCA_002080005.1. Classification (NCBI taxonomy): domain Eukaryota; kingdom Metazoa; phylum Mollusca; class Bivalvia; order Mytilida; family Modiolidae; genus Gigantidas; species Gigantidas platifrons. Next base: position 388,367 of record MJUT01053816.1, read on the forward strand.
ACACACGGGTTCCGGATTTCAGTGATATCGGACATACGAGAGACTTAGGATCACCTTTGCGCTTTATATTACGAAGATCTTCATTAGTTGAGTGTGTTACAGTGAACGTGTTTACAAATGTGCAGAATTTTTTTTTATCCGTCAGTATGTGAGGCCAAGCTTGTCAAACAAATTCTAAGTCCACATTTTATACCATAAAGAGCTCGCTAACGCTCGCATATTACAGAACTAAATGTCAATGAGTATTATGTCCATCAAAGCATCATGGAACATCGTTGAAATTTGGCTCTGTGAATTTTTTTGAAGTACTAATATCTAATTTAGAAATTTAATATCAGACCATCTGTCACATTCTGAGTCATGGACAGATTGTGTCAGACCAAGGGGCTGGGCTTGTGCGATTTCATATATAAACATATTTTCTAGTTCAAATCTGCAAAAATAATGATATATATTATATTCTTACTTGATCAATATCATAACGTTTTTTTTGTTATACATGTAGTCCGTTTCTCAATGTCATTATCAGGAAAAGTTATTAAACATCTTCATAACATCAGACATTGGGAAACAGACTTTAACAAAAAACATCAAAATATTGTTCACATGTTAAAATTTTTGAGACCAGTAGTAATGGTAGACAATTTGAAGTGAATATTTCTTAAAAATGCATCTATTACTACTTAAACGGTAACAAAATATCATTATATTCACAGATTTGAACTATAAATTATGTCTATAAGAAAAGAAATCTTATCTTGTGCCATCATCATTTCATCAAAATGTAACTTGTCCTGTTGTAGCTGAATAATTGCTCATTTGGTATTAAGCAATCACTTGCTCACCCACTTTAACCGAAATCCAAGATTCACCTGTAAACAAAGACTATTGTATTTAAATCAACAAACCAGATGAAGTTCCTGTATTAATAAAAAATAAAAATAATTAAAACATGTGTAATCTACATATATATGTATAAGGTCATCCACCACAATAAAGCACACACATTGAAAAAATCTAATAGCATTTGATAAGAAGCATCAATCATAGTGATATGTTGAGGTGTAGATTGCTGCAATTTGATTTTTAAAATTAAATGTTTTTATATGATTTTAATCTCCCATATGATGGGTAAAATGTAGCTGCAGAACCTTAGCTCTTATGGTCTTTTTTATTGTGTGTGACTATTGTGTTGACAAAAAAAGACCACCAGAGCTACTGTTCAGCAGTTAAGGTAAAATGTCACCCATTCAATGCAAGAGCAACAGAAAGAACAACCAAGGAATTTGAGTAAAATTTCCTTATAATTTATAGTTATTTGAATCTTTTTTAAAAGCCTATGAGAGTTTCATGTACATCAGAAAGAAAATTCATAAGTTGTTGCAACATTATAATTGTGTACAGGTCATATTATGAACAAAATATATATATTTTTTTTTGTAATGAATTTCTTTTATTGGCAAAAACATCATATTTTACAATTAAATAATCATCTCATGTTTACATCAAATTATGTAAATACATATATATACAGAAAGAGGATAGATAGATTCTTGTACTAATAGTTTACTCTAAATATTCATTCTTATACTTATGGAGTGACAAGAAAAACAAACAATACAAAAAACAAAATAAGTATCATTAAATTATAGCCATGGCAGTATGGGGAGGGAAAAATTGAAGTAGTTGAACAAATATATAATGTTGTTATAAAATTGGTGCCCAGGGACTCCAACAGGTGTTTGCCTTTTCATATGATTTATTTTTATAATATATGTTTTTTTCAATAACAAGGTTTTCTTTTAAATAGTTTTGTAATGCTTTTACATGAACCTGCTGAGTATTTAATTTTGTTCTGTATATATAAAACTTAGTAAGCAGAATTATTAAATTTCTCAAATAGTTTTTTTTTTATTTGTCTGTTATTCCAAATAAAATTATAGTCAAATTTAATGGCAGTTCTATTTCAGTTTTTTCAAAAATCCAGTTATTTAAGTCTTCCCAACGTTTAGATGTTTTATTACATGACCAAAATATATGTTCAATTGTTTCTACATGTACTTCTTCTAAACAGAAACTACATTTATCATTTGGTTTTTGATTTATTTTATACAATAAACTATTTGTACCTAGAATTCTGTGAATGATTCTATATTGAAACCACTGTAGTTTTGAACTTTTTGTTGTAATGAAAGGCAAATGATAAATTTCTTTCCAATTTAAAATTACCTTTAGAGCTTCCGTCCATTTTTCTTCACATTTTAATGTTATTGAATTTGAATTTAAAATATGGTACATGTCTTTAGATCCTTTTTGAGATTTCATAAAAATTTTAATGATGTTTGGAATTAGTGGTCCATTTAGTTTTTCTAAGTCATTAATAGGTATATTTGATTTTTTAATGTAAATACTTATTGCTGTAATAACACCATGATAAGCAAGAAAGTTTGTTTGTATATTATAGGTGTCCTGAAACTTTTGAAATGACATTATTTTTCCAGTTTCATCCAACAAATCATTTATCATGTAAACACCCCTTTTTGCCCAATCATTATACAAAACTGTTTGATATCCCACCTTAATGTTTTCATTATTCCAAATGTTACAAGTATTTATATTTAATTGGTCTATTTGTAATTTTAATTGCAGTTCTCTCCATGTATTGAAAACTTCTTCCCAAAAAGGATTTTTTAGTTGTTTTTTATGCCCGGAGTTTAATAGCTGTGTAATATCTATTTTTTTCAGAAGATAACAATAATTTTGTTATCTTAAGATCTTTTTTTATGATTCTTCTAATCCAGCTTAATTTTAATCCTTTTATATACATTTTGATATTTAACATTTTTAAACCACCCATATCATAGTTTTGAGATAAAACCTCTCTTTTTATTTTGTCTGGTTTATTATCCCAAATAAAGGAGTATATCTTAGAAGCTAATTGATTAATTATTTTTTCTTTTGCACTAGGTATAGTAAGAAACAAATGATTCAGTTTTGAGATTATCAGGGATTTAATTATTATTATTTTACCAATTGGTGTTAGGATTTGCTTGGACCATATCTGCAAGGTATTTTCAATTTCTTTCAGTTTAGGGGTATAATTAAGTTTTTCAATTTCATCAATATTGACAGAAAAATGTAAACCTAATAATGTAAACCTGGTGGAGCCCCATTCCAATCCCCACTTGACACACATGGTATCTGAACTATATCTTTTCTTCCCTATCCATACCACCTTTGTTTTGTCTATATTAATTTTGAGACCAGAAAGTTCAGCATATTTCTGTAATGTTCGAAGAGATGCATCCAAAGACTTTGGGGATCCATCAAGTGACAAGTATTAATGATGTGTCATCTGCATATTGGGATATCACATATTCAGTATCATCTATTGTAATACCCTTAATATCTTTATTATGTCGAACTAAAATTCCTAGTATTTTGGCACAGAGAAGAAATATATAAGGTGATAAGGAATCCCCTTGTCTACAGCCTCTTTGAATGGTGAAAAAGTCTGAGAGACAACAGTTTTGAGTAACTGCGGACATAATATTGGTATAAAAAGTTTTAGCCCATTGTTTAATGGAAAAAACGAAATTAAAGAAATCTAAAACATTTTCAATAAACATCCATGAAATAGAGTCAAAAGCTTTTTCAAAATCTATGAGGAGGAGAATTCCTGGTATGTCCTGCTCTTCCGTGAAATATAGAATATCATATATAAGACGAGTATTTTCCCCAATATATCTCCCTGGAATGAAGCCTGTTTGGTCATTACTTATAAGAATTGGTAGAACTGATTTAATCCGTTCAGCGATACAACTAGAAGCTAGTTTATATACAGTATTTAGAAGACTGATTGGTCTCCAGTTTTTCATACATTGTCTTGGTTTGTCCCCTTTCGGAATACAAGTTATAATGTGTAATTGATAATTGACCAGTTTTATACCCATAATTTATAGACCGAAAAACAAATTTCCCCAAATTATTCCAAAAGAATTTAAAGAATTCACTAGTAAAACCATCTGATCCAGGACTTTTTTCATTTTTCATTCTCTTTATACTAGCTGTTAATTCTATTAGTTTATTATTGACAAATATACATGTAGCAAACAAAATCAAAGAATAAACAATTTTCAAGCCAAACTAAAAAAATTGCAAAGCAAACAAATAATTAAAAAATAAAAAATATAAGCAAACCAGAAGCAAAATTATAATTATCTACATGCAGAACAGCGACATTTGGACCCATTCCAGGACTGCAAAAGACTCTTGAATGGAGAAAAGCTATTTTCAGTCCTGAAATGATCTGGGAGGCTGTTCCACAATGTAGGTGCAGCAAATCTGAAATATTTTGTACCGTACCGTGTGAATTTGATCTGTGGTATTTCCAAAATGTTGTATCTGAAAGAATATTTAGAGTTTTTCATATGGACAAGATAATGAAGACAGACAGGTGCAAGTTTATTAATTATTTTATATGTTTGCATGAAGAATACTAGGAAATGTTTCACATAAGTTCATAATAGGATTCATTAAATTGAAACTGTTCATACCATAAATGGATTCATTTACGTAGCTTGCGAAATATCATGGGATTGTGTCGTGGACGCGGCCATTGTCACTGTTTGTTTTGATGGTGGCGTCAAACTCGTACTCGAACTTTTGCTTCTTTGCCTTTTATTCCGTTTAGAATTATTTCCCATTTAACATATAGTGACTTCTGATAAAAGACTAAACATGTATACCACATTCCATTGCCATATGGCCAATACACTGCCTCAAACACCCAATGCTTCCCCAGCTGCAATTTTCGTGTCTGTTCAGTCCGCCATTTTCCCCAACCACTATCCGTTACTTGCAACGGATGATAAAGTGTAAATAGAAATAAAACAAATGAGGCTTAACTTATCGACTTTACTAACTTATCGACTTTACAGATCTACAGCCGGTCGCAGACAGAGTTACAAAATGCAGAATAAAGCTTACATTACTGCAGGAGACTGCCATTATGAAAGAGATGAATATGATCAATGAAAATAGTGGTGTAATCAGCGCATGCGTACATTATGCATTAACATTAATTAATATAAGACAATCGTATGCCCAAAAATAAAAAAAATGAATAAAAAAAACCTCAGCACCATGCTAACACGTCATCATAACGGGAGAAACAGTATGAAGGCGATAATAACTGTGTGAAGGCAATGAGTAGCGGTAGTTCAATTGTTCGTGAAAATGGCATTCTTTTCTGAATAATTGTAATGGTTATTATTATTATTATTATTATTATTATTATTTTTATTATTATTATAACAACAGTGTTTAGTTTTCTAAATGCTTAATTGGTCTTTCGATTTAATAATTTTTCTTTTTTTAAACCTTTTTTTGGATATTTGTTTCTAATAAGAATAAGCGTCTTGAAAACGAATAATACAAACGAATATATATATTTTGTGCTCATGATGATGACTTGTTCCTAGATTAACCTTTAATAGGAACGCTTTACGTCGAAAGATTGGAAAATCAAATAAATTAAAAGTTTAGGAACTAGAAAACCAAAGGTCCTAACTAAGTTAGCAAATGTCGGCTAATGCTGCATATACCTGAGAGAAATGACGAAACTTACATTATATAGGAACTATAGATTTCATCAATAATATAATCAGTATACAATAACAATATATTATATTATATTAAATTCTACTCGTTTTTATTGTTTGTAAATTAAGATACATGAATTTAAAGCTGCATAAAAATAATATGACACCCCAAGTGCATACCATGATAGCTATGCATATACACTGGAAATGTGACATCAATGTTCTAGAGGAATGTTTTTGCATACTAATGTATCCGAAATAAATGTAAAGACCTGAATTGTATGATTTTTTAAGCCATTAATACTGTACTATAGTTCAAAATATCCCTTCAAGGTACAAGCTGAGAGTGACTACACATGTGTTGATCTAAACAATGAGGTACAATTTGAGGATTTTCCCTCGAAGACATACAGTCGAACCTCGATGTGTCGAACTCGGTTGACTCGAAATCTCGGATGTGTCGAGGTAATTTTCCAGTCCCGGCAAATTTCCCGTTAGTCCTATGCATTTTTACCTCTGATGACTCGAACTCGGATGATTCGAAATCTCGGATAACTCGAGTATGTTTAGAGGTCCCTAGAAAAGGAAAACAATGTAATTTTACTTCGATGTGTCGCAGTTCGAAGTGATTTTTTCCAGAGAATTTCGAACTTACAATATTTGTCTTAATGTGTCAAATTAAAAAAAAACGGAAGTTAAAACCATAAATGAAAATAATGTTTTGACACTTTTTAACTTTCCATTCATACATCCTTTTTTAATACACAAATAATATTTGTTTGTAAAACGGTTAGCGTCGCCTATTCACCGTTAAAACATGTCAGATTATTGATCACTTTGTGTACACGCGTGCCAAGCGGACTGTGTCGGTAATCTATTTTATCAGGGATTATTTTTGAAACGAATTTGATGACCCAAGCCAAGGTAATTGTAATCCGTAGGAATATAATTTCCTTTAAAGT
>MJUT01053816.1:400303-437014 GCA_002080005.1 Gigantidas platifrons
TTCATTGACCCTGTAATTGTACTGTCCATATAACCAACAGATTCTACCTTCTTAACCAGTAGTCAGTTTAATATAAGCATTCATTGACCCTGCTATTGTACTGTCCATATAACCAACAGATTCAACCTTCTTAACCAGTAGTCAGTTAACAACAAGCATTCACTGACCCTGCTATTGTACTGTCCATATAACCAACAGATTCTACCTTCTTAGCCAGTAGTCAGTTTAATACAAGCATTCATTGACCCTGCTATTGTACTGTCCATATAACCAAAAGATTCTACCTTCTTAGCCAGTAGTCAGTTTAATACAAGCATTCATTGACCCTGCTATTGTACTGTCCATATAACCAACAGATTATACCTTCTTAACCAGTAGTCAGTTAACAACGAGCATTCATTGACCCTGCTATTGTAAAGTCCATATAACCAACAGATTCTACCTTCTTAGCCAGTAGTCAGTTTAATACAAGCATTCATTGACCCTGCTATTGTACTGTCCATATAACCAACAGATTCTACCTTCTTAACCAGTAGTCGGTTTAATACAAGCATTCATTGACCCTGCTATTGTACTGTCCATATAACCAACAGATTCTACCTTCTTAACCAGTAGTCAGTTAACAACAAGCATTCATTGACCCTGCTATTGTACTGTCCACATAACCAACAGATTCTACCTTCTTAGCCAGTAGTCAGTTTAATACAAGCATTCATTGACCCTGCTATTGTACTGTCCATATAACCAACAGATTCTACCTTCTTAACCAGTAGTCAGTTAACAATGAGCATTCATTGACCCTGCTATTGTACTGTCCATGTTTATATTATCATTCATTTTTGTGATAGTAATGTGGTGGTTTTTTTTAGTGGAAGGGAATCTGGACAGATTTTGTTGTTGTTTGTTAATATCTTATTGCCGTTAAGGAGATTCAGTTATATAGAGGGGCGATTGGGATCCCATTAACCAGTTTAACTCAGCCACATTTTTGTGCCTGTCCCAAACCAGGGCCTGGATTTCCAATGTTATATGTTATGGTCTTTTTTATGTTCAATGATTTGAGGTGAGAAGTTATCGTTCATTTTGATGATATTTGTGGATTTTTTTTTACTATTGTCTAAACTTTCTGTCTATAAAGGTAAGGTAAAAGGTAAAGGTAAAATTCATTTAGGACAGATACCAACTAAATCTAGTGTAGTTTAAAAATATACAAATATAAAATTATATAAAACAATGTATCAAGGTTAAAATGCACTTTAAGTTGATATCCTTCCAAGGATAACCCATTAAAGCGTTTCCGCTTATTTCCAATGGGGTCCTTTAGTGTATATCACTTGTTTAATAAAGTATAAAAAAAAAATTAAAAAAAATGAGTTAAGAGGTCACATGGCACAAATTTAGTTGATAATATTTTAAAAGATATGGCTGTAATTAATTTTTAAGATGTTGTTTTATTACTGTTTTGAAAGCGTTATGGTCTTTTATTGATTTTATGTTATTTGGAAGCGAGTTCCNATATTTGTGGATTTTTTTTTACTATTGTCTAAACTTTCTGTCTATAAAGGATCATTTTGCAAAAAAAAAAAAGTAATCACATAATAATAAGCAACAACTGAGTATAAAAATATGACATATCTGGAAATGATGTCTGATTGATTGATTGATTTTTGGTGTTTCAATGCCACTTTCAGCAATATCATGGCAACAAGTTTTAGTGGTGGAAGAAGCCAGATTACCCAGAGAGAACCACGGACCATGGGCAAGCAACTGGTAAACTTTAATACTTGCGGCTGCGAGTCGAGTGCACCTTTTTTGTAATTTACAAAGCCAAATGGTGTCTGACTGTTGTATGGGACAAATCATATACATAACCTTCTCTAAGAACAGACCACAATAACAGGCTCATGTCTGGAAAATATCACTCTTCCATGAACAAAACATAGCATCTCCTGTTATAACAAACAGTTTGTTGAGAGTAATAGCTGTTGGTTGTCAATTGCATGGCACTATTTTTTAACCTTACTCTTATTCTCTTTTTCCTTGTGGCAATCAATAGGCCTTCCATAAGTTTATCCTAGGGTCACGTTATTGTTTGTAAACTTGTTTTTGTCATTAATTTAACGGGAATACTGCTCACCTGTCTGTCGTGGTTGTGATCGTATGGTAGTTGGATTTATAACTACCTATGCAATCAGTGCATATCACCACAAACGTGAATTCAAACCCCGCTCAGTGACTTGCAGCAGGGCGGTGGTTTCCTCTGGTTATTCCGGTTGAAAGTGGCATTAAATACCATAATCCTAACCATTAAAATATTTCGTTTACTACGTCCAACACTCACAATGATATTTTCAAATGTAGTAGAAGAAACGCGTCGTGTACACTAAATTTGTTTAAATGCAATCTTTGCTGGCAATTGAGTATTGCTTGATTAAATTACGCCATTGGTGACATTGTGGGAGCGATCATATTGTAGTCTTATTTACATCGTTGTCTCTATACTTGAGATTATACATGTACATTCTATCTGTACACAACACAAGCATATGTCAGTTGACTAGCTTGCTCTTTGTACATATAAATAGAAAATACAATCAGTGCCTTTCACTGCTAAAGTTGTGTTCTGTTCCCACTCATTGTGAGATGTATTTGATACAATTTAACATGATAAAGCTGGTCATTGACCTGTGGAAGCTTAAGGTTATAGGTTTCTATGAGTATTTTGGTTTAAAACTGAAATATGGTTCCAGTGAAGTGTATTATTATACACTATAAATTACTGTAATCAACAAAATAAATTGAGGTAGTTGTGGCCGCGATCGTATGGTAGTTGGATTTACAACTACATATGCAATCAGTGCCTATCACCACTGATGTTGTGAGTGCGAATCTCGATCAGGGCGAAGTGTACAACGTTATGTGATAAAGTTTGTCAGTGACTTGCGACAGGATGGTAGTTTTCTCCGGGTTTTCCGGTTTCCTCCACCAATAAAACTGACCGTCAAGATATAACTGAAATATTGTTGAAAATGGCATTAAACACTGTAAAATCAAACCAAACCAAACAAAATTAATTTCTTTTGACAAAATATGTGTAATGTGTTTTATTTTTGTTCAGGTAATTGTTATCAAAGAGCTAAAGAGGAGACAGAAGAAATGAAGAAAGAATTAGGTGAAGAAATGCAATACACACCAGATCAAAAAGAGGTTGCATTTATTTATGATGGAGAAGAAAGACAAACTTTTGAAGGAAAACATATCGTTGAAATGAAGAAGCTGAGGCCTAAATGGTTTTCAGACGCGTTAATGACTAGAGTAAAAACATCAAACAATTAATTGTTTATATTGTAATGTGTGTAAATAAAATTATATCAAAGTTTAATACTATGTCCGTGCCATTTTATTATTTGAAGGAAGAGTTTGAAGATACTAAAGGGGTAATCAGAATCTGTATATCGAAGAACAGACAACAGAATGGCCAAAAGATACCAAAGGGGTAATCAGAATCCGTATATCGAAGAACAGACAACACAATGGCCAAAAGATACCAAAGGGGTAATCAGAATCCGTATATCGAAGAACAGACAACACAATGGCAAAAAGATAAAGGACAAACAACGATCTACAAGACACTACACAGAAAACTTTAAGATCGAGTAACACGAATCCAACTAAAAACCGGCAACTGAAAGTATGCTTCTGGTTAAATAAGCCTGCCACATTTTTGTGCCTGTACCTATATTTTCATTGACAGTTCTTGGTTCAGAAATGTGATGTTCGATAGAGGAATGGATAAATGAGTGAGTGATTGTTGTTTAACGCCAATTCAACAATTTTTCAGCTATATCATGGCGAAAACAAGTTAATTTTCAATGAGATTATGAGGAGGTCCGCTTTGTTTTAGACCAACATGCCGAGTTGGATTTTTATAGTGCTAGCTCACTGAAACAACAGTCCGCGAGTAGACATGTCGCTCCACTCTGAAACATTATTCTGATTCTGAGCCAACCCGTCTTTGCTCTTTCTCCTTAATGCTCTATGCTTAGCGGAGAAGCAACAAATACCAATTTTATAGTCTTTGGTTTGACTCAAACTCACGATCTACCGCATTTGAGGCAAGCACGCTAACCATTACGCCACCGATGCAGTTGAGGAATGAATAAGAATAGAAAGTTCAAATAGTGATGGTCAACAATTCCACAAATATCAACAAAACAAAATACAACCTTTCACCACAAATTAATCTATTGTATGACTAAATATTCAGACGTACTCATTTTTATTCAAATATATCATATACTATTAACTGGGGACCATTGTGGTCATGATCGTATGGTAGTTGGATTTACAACTTACTGTGCAATCAGTGCCTATCACCACTAAAGTTGCGAGTTTGAACCCCATTCATGGCGAGGTGTACTCGATAAAACATTAAGTGATAAAGTTTGTCTGTGACTAGCTACAGGTCGGTGATTTTCTCTGGGTACTCTGGTTTCCTCCACCAATAAAACTGACTTCCACGATATAACTGAAATATTGTTGTTAAAAGTGGCGATAAACACTATAAACCAAACCAAACCTATACTATTAACTAAAACACTTGATTGTTTGAAGTATTTATTGAGATAAATGACTAGATCAGCTTGTGTTATTACATTTTCTTAATACAATACATATCTATAAAAGTGATGATATACATACAAGTATTATAACGTATGTATGCTGTAAACCTTGAGTACAGAGAAACCTGTGTAACAGTAGAACATGTCTTAACTCTGATGGGATACTATCCCAGGACCTCTAACATTGTAACCCACTGCTCTACCAACTGAACTAAAGGAGATCTCCACTAACACAGTTAGCAGAGGTGGTTATGAACCTACTACGGTTCCTATAACCTTAGGTATGGGGCGTTCACCTGTTTAAACTGGACATCCATCATACCAATAGATTTTTCCCCTATAAACAGGTGTAAAGATATCAACACTACTATATTAGTAAATTGGATGTTCTATTTTGACAGGTTTAATTATAATTGAAACTTTTTAAACAATATGCCCTTGAAACCAGCAGTTTTGTCCAGAATAGACAGGTGGTTTTGGTTACACAGGTTAAATCTACAAAGATATCAGACATTTGAACTAATAGTAAATTATTGAATGTTCTGTTTAGACAGGTTTAACTGTAATAAACCTCTTACACATTCCTGATTTGTTTTTAAAATTATATGTTCTGTACAGGAGTTATCTCCCTTACAATGGACAAATTGGTTCCTGTTCTAGCAAAAGTAACAGACAGGACAAAGTATAGGACCATTACTTTTCTTACAATTTGTAGATATTTGAACTTTATAAAAAAAAAATCAGCATAATTCATATATAGTAACTAGAAAATTCACAAGTTGTTTCAACATTAAAATTTTGCACAGATTATGTGAAAAATATGTGTACATTTGTAATTTTCTTTGAACTTAGCACGAAATAGAATATTTTGCCTGCCTTTAAAGGGAAACAACTCCTACTAAATATATAATTTTAGAATCAAGTAAGAAATGTAGAAATTATCTATTGATTTTAATGTATAACTTATGTGATTATGATCGTTTTGTGATAAGTAAAATTGTCTGTTATAAAAGCTTAACATACACATGGATTTCTAATTAAACATGACATAGTCAGTCATTTATCTTCTAATAACATAAATAACAGTCACTTTTAACAAAGTCTTCAAAAATATTATTTCTATATTTTCATATTCTATTTTTGAAATGAAGCAGAGATTTCACAAACTCTCATTAATCCTTATCTTACAGCTAACATTCTTCCATTTTGATGCGTTTCCTATGTAAGACAAGTCATAAAGAAAGCTGCGCGTGACCTTGTCTTACATGGCATTGTCAGCCAATCAAATCGGCAGAGTATAATCAATAGTCCGCTTCTACGACTACTGTAGTAATATAAATTGTAGTCTTAGCAGATCTAAAAAAGCTTCAAATATCAATTTTACCTGAATTTTAACTGATTTCCCCTAATAGATTGAATCCGGTTTTAAATAAGTGTGTATTTACTGCATTGCACGTGGCGTTGTAATATTTTGTGTAGTAAACATGACATTGACATGAGAATGAATGAATGAAATCGACATGCTTTGTTTCTAAGTTGAAATGGAAGAAACAGGTACTTGCACTCATCCTTATTGAAGATCTGGGATTTCTTTCACTCGTGAGAGAAATTCAGCGTCTTTCCATTCGTTCCGCTACGCTCCACTCGTGAAAAGGCGGAATTTCTCGCACTCGTGAAAGAAATCCCAGATCTTCAATAGGGACTTGTGTAAGAACCTATTAAAGTCACTGACTGTAAAAAGGGTTCAAGATTTATCTGTAATCAGTTTTGAATGAGCCATTATATTTATTGGATATTAGAACTTTTGACAGTGTGGTATTTTTAACACTATTTTTATGCCCTTAATATCTTTTTTAACATTAAACATCTTTAACTGCAAATATAAATAATGTAAAAAGAAATGGTTTACACTGTTCCTCACAATAATTTGTGTAAACTTGTCATCACTGAGGTATAAATTAATACTACTCTGACGGTACTGTCACTTTTTTATTTAACCCTTAAATGACAACAAAAATATAAGACTCTAGATGTTTCCTCTGATGCTTAATTGATTGATTGGTGTTTAAAGCCAACATTAGCAATATTTCAGCTTTATCACGGTCTGACACTTAAAATATCTAATTTAAAGTCCTGACCTTTGCCTTAAACCAATTAAATTTTTTTCATTTTTTTTTTATAACAAGATTTCTCTTATAGAGTTAACAGTCATAACTTACATAACTTGACTATTAATAGAGTTAACAATCATAACTTACATAACTTGACTATTAATAGAGTTAACAATCATAACTTGACTATTAATAGAGTTAACAGTCATAACTTACATAACTTGACTATTAATAGAGTTAACAGTCATAACTTACATAACTTGACCATTAATAGAGTTAACAATCATAACTTGACTATTAATAGAGTTATCAATCATAACTTGACTATTAATAGAGTTAACAGTCATAACTTGACTATTAATAGAGTTAACAGTCATAACTTGACTATTAATAGAGTTAAGAATCATAACTTGACTATCAATAGAGCCAACAATCATAACTTGACTATTAATAGAGTTAACAGTCATAACTTGAATATTAATAGAGTTAACAATCATACATTGACTATTAATAGAGTTAACAATCATAACTTGACTATCAATAGAGTCAACAATCATAACTTGACTATTAATAGAGTTAACAGTCATAAATTGACTATTAATAGAGTTAACAGTCATAACTTGACTATTAATAGAGTTAACAATTATAACTTGACTATTAATAGAGTTAACAGTCATAACTTGACTATTAATAGAGTTACCAATCATAACTTGACTATTAATAGAGTTATCAATCATAACTTGACTATCAATAGAGTTAACAGTCATAACTTGACTATTAATAGAGTTAACAATCATAACTTGACTATTAATAGAGTTAACAGTCATAACTTGACAATTAATAGAGTTAAGAATCATAACTTGACTATCAATAAAGTTAAGAATCATAACTTGACTATTAATAGAGTTAACAGTCATAACTTGACTATTAATAGAGTTAACAATCATAACTTGACTATTAATAGAGTTAACAATCATAACTTGACTATTAATAGAGTTAAGAATCATAACTTGACTATTAATAGAGTTAACAGTCATAACTTGACTATTAATAGAGTTAACAGTCATAACTTGACTATTAATAGAGTTAACAATCATAACTTGACTATTAATAGAGTCAACAATCATAACTTGACTATCAATAAAGTTAAGAATCATAACTTGACTATTAATAGAGTTAACAGTCATAACTTGACTATTAATAGAGTTAACAATTATAACTTGACTATTAATCTTACGTTTTAAATGCATTTAACATTAGATTTAAAAACAGAAATTTAACCAGAAATTTAGTCAAACCATAACAATTTTAAATATAACAAGTACATGTATCTCTGTCCAGGTTTTACAATTTGTGTCATAAAAAAATAAATTCATTTAATTCATCACAACCTTCTATAATAAAATGACTATTAGTTAATCAACTCAATACTAACGCTGGGCCACAACTAAAATAAAATAAATCTACAGGAAACTTTTGATGTAACAGCTCTTAATGATATGCAGAGTTGTGTACCAGAAAAAGGGGGGAGAAGTTAAAGATATAATTTTAATTAGAATACACAGAAATTTGAGATCAGAGGTCAATAATTCATCTTTTTTGTCAAAAATTGTACAGACATTACAGATCTCTCATAATCAAATCCCCCCACCTTACTAACTGTATATTAATATCAGCCATTTTGGTATCAAATATGCATGTTAGTCAGATTTCACATTTTACATTTTACTGACAAGTTTCTTATTTTACAAATTATAGAGTGAAATTCTGTATAGGCTATAAATAAATACTGTTGTTGAACTGTTTTGAGATCATGTATTTCTCAGTGTAATATTTCATTAAAGACAAAGTACAGTTTGAGCAAATATTACTCTGAGAAATCACATATAAATGAACAATAGTATATATTTATGGTTCGTTTCTATGTGTAACTATGGGACATTATACCGACATCGTCTTGACAAATCCTCAATAAAAATACTATTGTTGATAGTTTCGCTCAAATTTGACTTCTGATTTCTTATGGCATCGAAGGATTTGTCTCCGATCCGATATTTCTCCGAGAAATCCATTCTTACACAGCAAATCAACAATAATGTATATATAAACATAAACAAAATGGTTTCTTCATAAATTCATATACGTAATTGTGACAGAGTAAAATTCAATTGGCACAAATCTCTAATATACAAGCAAAAATAATTCTATACTTAAAATAAATAAAAATAATAAAAATTATATATTCATACAATTATATATATACCAGGTATTTATTTATTTTACAATGATGTTTGTCATATGTATCTCTATTCTACAATTATTTTATACTGATAACTATAGTAACATAATAAATATTTTTGTCAGTAACAAAATATTTCTTCCATACAATATTACATGTACATAAATATACCATTATAATTTAATTAGATGTGGACTATGGACAGGAGAATAAGGAGATATTAATTTTTACCATAAAAAATCTATTAAATGTAAAAATAATACATTTGTGGTTCATATTAATTAAAAATATAGAGCTAAAAAAAATAAAATTTTATTTTTATCATTAATTTTCTAAAACTGGTTCGACCTTCATTTTTATTTTTAAGCTATAGTACACAAAGGGTCTGTATTTTACATTCACTTGTTTCTTCCCTCTTCAAAGTTTTTTTAACATAAAGTTTTTCATGCAATAAATTTCATTTCAAATGAATGACAAACAAACGTTTAAACAAATTCTGTCATACTTTAGTAAATTTGATCCCTGTATTACAGTACATTACAATAAAATAGAAAACAACCTCACAGTCTGTTAATACCCTCACACTCCGTCAACAAATGCATACAGCAGCTATTTAATTTATATTTTGATTTTTTTGTTATAAAAAAATTTACATACACAAATAAATCTTGTTAACTTTATTGTAGTCAAATGTATTTTGAGGTATCATCCAGCAGGCGACTTAAACTTCACCTTTGACCAACGAGAAAGCGAGGTCAACCTCCGCCCGAATCACCCTAGAAGGTACATACGATTTAGCTTGAATTAACAGAGTATTTTGAGTTATCAGGGCAGATTTAACAATTACTATGAAAGAACCTTATTTTTATTTCATGGTTTCTAAGAAAATAAGTTATTGTGAGTTTGAGTTGATTACATGGTTTAACTGTTTGCTAAACAAGTTATAATTATAATATACAAATAATTGTAATATACAAATACAGGTACCAAAATATGAAGCTAATACTATTGTATAAACATTGTTATCTCAAACAACTTGTTTTCCTTGGAATGTTGTCATGAAATTATCTTCCAAATATATATTTATTTTGGTTGATACCAGTTTTATAGTCTTTGGTTTGACCAGGGAGAGCATGCTAACCATAACTACTGATATTTTGACATAGTGGATGTTGATGTGTCTAACTTTTTCTACCATACGAAACGACATATGATATGGAAACAGAGTTTCAGCAATATTAAAAAGGGCATGACAATTTTTTAAATGACTAGAGGCTCAGTCAACTGATCCTGTGACGCTTACCTATTAGACCAACCGGAAACAAGAATTGCCTATGACGGCCATGTTTATCAACGGATCGAAACGAAATGAGCAATCTTAATAGAGTTTGAAGACACCAAAGAAGTAATCAGAATCTGTAAATCAAAGAACAGACAACACAATGGTCAAAAGAAAAACACCAAACAATGATCTACAAAACACTACACAGAAAACTAATGATTAAGCAACACAAACCACACAAAAACACGGGTGCACTCAGGTGCTCCGGAAGGGTAAGCAGGTCCTGCTCCACTAGTGGCACCCATATTTTGAAATTGAGTTCCCCTTTTTCCAATAACTGTAAGACTTTAAACTTGGCAGGTACTTTATTTAATTTGAGGGCTGGGGGCTGATTGGATCAGGTTGTTGACTTCCTATCACACGCCTAAAGATTCTGATGTGGATTGAACTCAACCATTGGAGCAATTACAAAAATTTGTAAATGGAAGCTAAAAAACACAATTATTTTTATATATAATAAAACGGCTATTGATTCAACAATTACATGTTATTGGTAAATGTATTAGTTTTGATTCCAGCAATATTTATACTACAAACAAAATGTATAAGTAAAACTGCACAAAGCAATCAGCTGTCTACAATCCTCGTTAAATATAGAAAGAATTACAGTCAAACTTGCTTTACATGTTAGTGACCACCTCTATTAAACAATAACTTGTATCATGTGACCTTAATTTTTATTTCCCTTCATAATGTATTTCATATCAATTAAACCTGTATTAAGTGACCACCTGTCTACTGTGAACATATTTCGCTGTTCCCTTGGAAGGTCACATAAGACAGGTTTGACCTTAAATGATTTAAATAATAGATACTACATAGAGACAAACAGACTTGAGTAATAATAATAAAGTCTTGTAATACTGTGTTTATTTTGTATACATAACTAAAACTTACATATGTATTATACAAACCGGTATGTCTTGTATGAAAGAACACATGTAAAATAAGTAACAACAAAACTTGTTTTGTTATTAATCTAGCTACTGACTGATAACTAATTAACCCAACATGTAGTTTCAATAAAAAACAAATTACCCACCCTCTCCCCCCATTTTTTAATACATCAAAATGCTTTTTTAGTTGGTGATGACAAAAATCAAATAAATACTGTACCAACATATTTCTAAAGAGTAATAACAAAAATCATTTATTTTCCAAACACTACATATGGTGCCTGACACATATTATTGTAGTTTCAATGAAAAATATTATTTTTTAACCCATCCTCTCCAAAATTCCTTTTTTAGTTTGTGGAGAAATTATTTCTGTCCTATATGCATGTATCTATCTAATAATAAAAAAATTATTCGGTAAACAGCAAACCAAAAATATATTTAATTTCAGCCTAATGTTAAATATGTAAAATCATATGTGCACATGGATACAGGAAGTAATAGACTCATCCACTTGTGGAGTGCTGCAAACAAAGGAGGAACTATACCTCAACAGAAAAGACCCGTTAACTTCACAAGTGCCATTTTTGTGGGATACACATCATTCACATGTACTTATAGCTGTACCCCAAAAAAAGTCAAAGTATGATTTGTTCTGCAATAAGACAAACAGTATTTGTTTTTGTAAAAAAAAAATATATATGTATATACACATGTACAAACAGACAGGATTTCAGAACATTGTAGGATTTCTTGGTATGATTTGTTTGTGTTTATAATGTATATTTGCCTAATACTGCCTTACCCAAAACAACATTTGTTAAAAAAAAAAAGTTTATAACTTGAATGAGATCCAAATATTAGATAAAGTGTTAAATAAATAATTACAATGTTGAATAAAAATTAGCCATTTAAATGAATATCATAATGTAACACACCACTTCACAGAAATCTGTTTAATGTCATGCTCCACAGAGTTTTCTTCAAGTTTGTATTTCATTCACAAACCTCACAAAATTTCATAATTTTTTTTCTGCTAATAATAATAATAAGCCTTAATAGGATTATTACTACCATATGATACACAATTTATTATAGTCAAGCTTTTTTTTATAAAATATATTACAATTAAAAAGAAAATAAATTAACAATAAAATTCCCTTTGACAACAGATTTGCATTTTGTAAGATTCTACAACCTTTTATTACCTTTTCAATGCCTTTAGAGTCAAATAAAACAGAGCAGATATATTTCTAAAAAAAATAACTATACTAGAAAATTATAAATGCCCTAATATTTAGCCCAGTTCGTTTTTAATTCTAGAGAAGAAAAATTAAAATATTTGATGTGACAAAAATAATTTAAATGATAAAATATATATGGTGTATATATGTTCTGCATATTTGCAATACAATTGCACATACCTGTAATATAATGTTGCACAATAAGAAAAATATCTTTTATATCTTACATGTATGTCTGTGACCAACATATTATGAAATAAGACTTTTCTTTCAGGATATGGTTGGGAAGACAAAAAAAAAAATTATCAAAAAAGGGTAGATAACTCATGGAAGACAACAAAAAATAATTGTTTTGATCGATGGATTGATTTATTGTGTTTAATGCCACTTTCAGCAATACTTCAGCTATATCATGGCGACCAGTTTTAATGGTGGAAGAAGCATAGTACCCAGAGAGAACCACCAAACATGGGCAAGCAACTGGTAAACTTTATCACTAGCGGCTGTGAGTTGAGTGCACCCTTTTTTGTAATTTACAAAGCCGGGCGCGAACTCACGCCGTATTGGTGATAGGCTTGTATGAGTTGTTAGGTAATCCAACTACCTAACTCATTGAGCTACCCGGGCCCTACAACTACCTAACTCATTGAGCTACCCGGGCCCTACAACTACCTAACTCATTGAGTCACCAGGCCCTAAAAATAATTGCAATATACCGTGAAAGTACAAATGTACTTCTATACGTTAGCACCAATTTTCATGGTTTCTACAAATTGCATTGATCCCTGAGTTCTTGAATTCATGGTTTCATATACTACAGACATAAATCAATGGGAAAATTGTATTTCGTTGGATATTAATTTTTGTGGTTTAAATGAACCCCACGATTAATAAAGATTTCACAGTATTTGATACAAAATTTCATCTTAAGTTTAAAAGCAATATTGATCCAGTAAATGAATATCTCCAAATTATATATATATGGTAAACTTATTGCAGGAAGCCTATATATCTTTAACATATACACATGAAATTTAGAATACATTGTATTTTAATATTTTAATATGTAGGTAAGTTAGCAACTAAATATGACAATCCTTTTATATTGATTAATTTATAATGCTGCCATTCAAGAACTTGGTTTTTCTTTAATTTGTAAAATGCAAATGTACATAAAAAACAAACATTGAGAGATGTGCATCAGCATTCCTTCTAGTCATGTATAGCTCTTAACATTTAACAAACACTTTCAAAATCAGATCAGATGAAAATATGTCATGTTGCTCTCATATGTTTAATTTTTCTGATTTTTTTTAAAGCATGCTCGCTTTGAGTGTTGTAGATCGAGGGTTATAGCGCCGGTCAGGTAAAACCGAAGACTATAAAATTGGTATTTGCTGCTTCTCTGCTAAGCATGAAGCTTTAAGGAGTAAAATCAAAGACTTGGAATAAGGATGATGTGTCTGAGTGGAGCGACATGTCTACCCACAGACTGTTATTTCAGTGAGCTAGCACTATAAAGACCAAATCAAGAGTGTTGTTCTAGTACAAAGTGGACATCATCATCATTTCATTGAATGTAACTTGTTCTCACCATGATATAGCTGAAAACTTGCTCATTTGGCATTAAACAACAATTCCACTCGCACACTCAACACTTTCTAATCATTAATGTACTATATTACACATCCTTTATAATTATATAACTTCAAAAATGAGAGAAAAAGGGTCAAAATTTAAAACAATAAGTTTTGAGTATTTGAAAACATGTATTAATAATTTTTTAAAAATTTAAAAATTGGAGAAAAAAAATTCTTGATAATATAAATAAGTTAAAATATAATAAAAGCAAAACCAATTAAATTATAT
Source organism: Gigantidas platifrons (assembly GCA_002080005.1). Taxonomy (NCBI): domain Eukaryota; kingdom Metazoa; phylum Mollusca; class Bivalvia; order Mytilida; family Modiolidae; genus Gigantidas; species Gigantidas platifrons. Next base: position 414,627 of record MJUT01053816.1, read on the forward strand.
TAATGTACGATAGATTGAGACTGTTTTTTTTTTTTTTTTTACATCAGATACAATGTACATATGTTTACTATTACAAGACTATGGATTATTGCCAGATATATATACTGTCTACATAGACTTATATAGAGTATAGTCAAGAAAATACAGCACATACATTATTATAATACCTGAATGTGTTGTTTGTTACATCAACCAACAATTGTACATTGATAAGAAGTAGATAATTGCCCTAAATAATTTAAACATATATCTCTGAAATTCTTTAGAGTGCAGATTCGTATGAAATACTGGTTCGTTTAGGATGTTGTGCTGGTAACGGGATCGGAATCTCTCGACTAGGACTCTGTGGACTCATTGGCGACGGTGAACGTAAGTCTTTAGGTAGAAAACTTAAGCTGCCATTACCAGGACTGGATGGTGTACTAGGCTCTGAACCAGATCTTGATCGTGATCTTTTGAAGGAGAACTTTTGTGGTGAGATTGACAGTTTGCCGAGTGACGTAGGACTGAGTGGAGATTGTGGTGACGTGACACTAAGACTCCGTAATCTAGAAAATAATTTCCGTGGACGAGAAGCCTTTGTACTTGGAGAAAGAAAACTGTAATGTGAGTGTCTACGATTACTGTTAGAGTCTGACGTACTATTTGTAGATGAAGAAGAGGACATGTTTTTAACGGGGCTATCAATCAAAGGAATATTCTCCAAATTGTCAATATCTGATTGAATCTCATACGCTACAATAGAGGCGTGGTCTAACTTCCCCGCAGCTTTCGACATTTTCTCCACTATTTCTGAATCTCGTTTTTGTCTTTGATCTAATGTCATTTTTCTGCGTTTATACAGAGCAGGATTTTCTAACACTTTACGTTTGGAGTCTGTCAGCTTTAACACATGTTGTACAATTGTTCCACACAAACTTTGTGCTGTACACTGCTCTTCTGTGATTAGTTCTTGCTCGTTGATCACACGCTCCATTTCTTTCATGCCATATATATGTCTTTCACTCGGTTCCATCTCTGGTTTTATAATAGACTCAGAAGAGTTCGGAGAATTTTCTCCATTTTCTCGTCGAGGTAGGGCAACTTTTGTAACAACAGGATCAAAATTATCAGAAATTCCATCAGTAGTCAAAAATACAATATCCCCTTCATTAGCGAAAGTCATTGAACACGTTAGATTTTGTAATTCAGGATTACTACCATGAACTGGTCCTATTGCACCCCCGGCATCTCTTATATCACGTTCTGAACTAATGTCATGTGACCCAATCGTAATTTCTCGTATTCCACGTTTTTCTTCTAATATGTAGCCATAGCTGTCTCCTACATTTACACAACACACAGCAAATTCCTTAGAGTTTTTCAGAGGACAGATCATAGAAGCACACATCGTGGTCAGACCTCCCTCTTTAGAGAGAATCATCTCATGAGCTTGATCAAACGAACTTCTGAGGATTTCTATTATTTCCTGTAATGATAAAAAAGCATGATAAAAAAATAGAAGAATGTGTACATAGAATACAGATGTCCCTGCATCAAGTTAACAGGTTTGGTTTGGTTTATGGTTTTTCAAAGCCACTTTCAACAATATTTCAGTTATATCGTGGTGGTCAGTTTTATTGGTGGAGGAAACCGAGTACTCGGAGAAAACCACTGACCTGTCGCCACTCGATGACAATTTTATCACATTATGTTGTATCGAGTACACCTCGCCATGAACGGGGTGTGAACTCAAAATTTTAGTGGTGATATGCACTGATTACACAGGTAGTTGTAAATCCAGCTACCATAAGATCACAGCCACGACAGTCCCTCCAGTTAAAAAGATGGGACATTATTAAAGAACAGAATAAGTATAACAGTCCAAAATAAAGCTTGGCTTGCCTTTTACAGGTTTTAAGTGAGTGAGTGATTGTTGTTTAACGCCAACTCAAAAACAATTTTTCAGTTATATCATGGTGAGAACAAGTTAATTTTCAATGAAATGAAGATGATGTCCGCTTTGAACTAGACCAACACACTTAGCTGAATTTTTATAGTGCTAGCTCACTGAAACAACAGTCTGTGGATACACATGTATAAGATACCCTACATTTCAAACAAAAGAACTGTCCTTTATTGGATCTGGGAGGCTTCTTTTTCGGCACGAGTACACAGGTGAAGGCCAAGGAGCCGAAGGCGTCGAGGCATTTACCTGTGTACGAGTGTGGAAAAAGAAGCTTTCCATATTCTATAATGCTCAGTTCTTTTGTTTGAAATGTACGGTATCTAACTTGTAAGTAAAGTGGAATATGCATGTTTTTGGTTTTTCAGTTTTTTTTTTTTTTTTTTGCTTTGTACAGAAAATTATTTTATATTTTAAAGGAACACCTGACCTGCATCAAGGGGGAAAATTATAAATAGAAAATTTTATTCAAATCTGGTTATGTGCATTTCAATTTTATCGCTATAATCGAACCAGTAACAAAATCCACATTCAAAGATGCATTTTTTGTATTGCAATCTTACATTGTTAAGAAATGAAATTAAAAATCTACAAGCTATTAATTTTTGAAACTTATTCTCCGTTAGTCGCCTATCCACAAATGATATCTTATACGAAAAAAATCTGTGTTAAAATGGATTATTGCATCGTAAATATAATCTCTTTCAAGTCGAACTATTGTTACCGAGTCGATATTGGCGATATGCAAATAATGTAAACAGTCAAGTACATGTGTTTTGTACGTGATATCCCATTCGAATACACCTTGATAGTTATGAATAGGTTCAAAGTAAAATTAGAGAGCCCCTACATAATTTAATCACGGTTGGACAAGGCACAAGCTGAATACTAAAAATGAGTGATACGTTATTCGATATTGAGAGCGACTTCACTCCAAGTCAGATTAATTTGGAGGAATTTCTCATGGAAGAGGAAAAAAGAGGGAATTATCCGTATTCTCAATCCGACTTAGATGACTTTAACCTTACAAAACTAGAGACTCACATGAGCCTGTATCGCTCACCTGACATAAACTAAGTCCTCTTAAGAATGACTGCATGCCGAATACATCTAAGTTACTATTCAAATCCCATAGGGTTCTATGTTAAAACTATGTCTGCTCATGGCAGCCATCTTCGATGGAGGTAGTAGTCACCGGACACAATTTTAAAAGTATACTACCCAAGGACCATCCATGCCATATTTGCTTTAAATTGGCTGACTGGTTTCAGAGGGTAGACTTTTTAACAATTTTCACATAGGGTCCTATGTTAAAACTATGTCCGCTGACTGCGGCAATCTTGGATGGAGGTCGGGCTCACAGGACATAATTTTGAAAGTTGACCACCTAAGGACCATTCATGCCATGTTTACTCTAAATTGACTTGCTGGTTTCAAAGGAGAAGACTTTTAAACATTTTTTCCATAGGTCCTATGTTAAAACTAAGTCGAGTCATGGTGGCCATCTTGAATTTCCGATCAGCAAACTATTCACAAGTTTAGTACAGGATCACCCAATGATCATTCCTGTAAAGTCACAATTCAATTGGCTTAGTGGTTTCTAACAAGAAGATTTTCAAAATTTCGACCAATCAGAACACATTATGGGCCCTGGCAGCCATGTTGGATTTCCGATCAGTGCCAAAAACAAAAATCTTGTATATGACCATCTAATGAACATTTCTGCCAAGATTGGTTCAAATCTGTAGCGTGGTTTCAGAAAAAAAGATGAAAATGTGAAATTCCCATAGGGTCCAATGTTAAACTAAGTCGAGTCATGGCGGCCATCTTGGATATGCGATCGGCACAAAAATAACAAATTTAATAGAGGACCATCCAGTCATCATTTCTGTAATGTTACAATTCCATCGGCTAAGTAGTTTCTGACAAGAAGATTTTCAAAGTTTCAACCAATCAGAACACATTATTGGCCCTGGCGGCCATGTTGGATTTCCGATCTGCACCAAAATAACAAATTTAGTAGAGGACCTCCCAATGAACATTTCTGCCAAATGTGGTTCAAATCAGTTCAGTGGTTTCAAAGAAGAAGAAGAAAGTATGAAAAGTTTACAGACGGGGACGACGACGACGACGATGGACGCAAAGTGATGACAAAAGCTCACATGACCCTTTGGGTCAGGTGAGCTAAAAACCAAACAAACAGCAGATAGGTTCAAACAACCGGCAACAGAAGACAAAGTTTTAGTTGTAAGAAATTCAAGTTTTCCTAAGAACACAGTACAAAAAATACGAATTTGTAGATTCCTGATACTTTGTCTGAGAGTAAAAAAAAAGAAATAATTATATAATAAGTTGAAGACATTAATTGCGTTTTTCATTTTATGTATACCTCCTATATTGTTTGGTAAACGAGGAATTTGCATATTTTCTCCAAAATTAGTTACCGGGAACTTTTTACGCATGTTAAATTTAATCATTAATACTAGTTTTATTAACCATGACTCTTTAAACGGCCACAGTAAAGGGGTGCTCGATTAGGCCATGCAAAGTTAATTACTTGGTTCTCAGGCCCTTTTTTGTCAAAATTGATGCGGGAGGGCGGCATTTTTTTTATCCTTTTACTGCTGTAAAAAGTGATGAGGGAGGCATTTTTTCTTCTTTTTTTTTTGTGAAAAATATGGCAATGTATAAATCTTTTCATTACTTTATTGAAAATTTCAATTTTATTTCTTCCGATGGTGGCAGAAACATCACAAGTGGTTAATTTTTATGGAAACGTCCAATCCGCTGGTCCCAACGTACCATTTTTGTTATCTCCGTAAACAATTCCAATAAGGTACAAGCTTCGGAGAAGTCCCCTATTATGTTTCCTGTTAAAACTGGCAAACATTTGTGCCGAATTTGCACAGAAACGATTGACATTTTGTCTAAATGTCAAACGGAAACACGTTTTTTATTTATACATTGTCATAACGATGCTTTAAATCTCATTTAAGCATGATGCGTTTTAAAGCGTTTCACCGACCACGCGATATAAGAGAAAAACGGATGCGGTTGTTTTTTCCGTACGGACAGCGCTACCGCATTAAAAAAAATTTCTTTACTATTTTTGCAAAAAAATCGGCAATGCGGCGACGAATTTCCACATGCGGGCGGGCCTGAGAACCAAGAAATTAACTTTGCATAGCCTTACTGGTCTGTTTTATTTATATCGTCTGTAATAAATAATAGGTATAGAAGACGATATAAATAAAACAGACCAGAAGTCGAACACTCATTTACCTTGACCGTTTAAAGGGTCATGGTTAATAAAACCAGTAATGAATAGAATCATCAGGTGTAAAAAGTGGCCGGTAACTAATTTGGGAGGTCAGTTTCATGAATAGCTTTGCTGGGGGTATTATTGTACAAATGCATGTTGCCTCACTCTGACACATTCCTAGCCAACCAGTCTTTGCTCTTTCTCCTTAATGCTTAGCGGAAAAGCAGCAAATACCAATTCTATAGTCTTTGGTTTGACCCAATCGGGGGTCGAACCCACGATCTACCGCACTCAAGACGGGCACGCTAACCATTACACTGCCGATGCGGTTTTACAGGTTTTGACCTTGTGCATATATGGAACATAACTGGTTTAACCCGCCACAATTTTTAGCTTGTTTCAAGCCAGGACCTGGATTTTCATTGATAAAAGTCTTAGCCTTGTTTGTGTTCAATGATTTGAGGTGAGAGGTAGCCGTTGGTTTGTTTAAACTTTCTTGCCATAATTAGGTTATTGAAAAGAAATCAAAGTGGGACCTTCGCTTGACAAACATGTGGTAATTATATATGAACTGTACTTTGGCCTTTTCTGTATTTCATTCGTCTCATCCCAGTTTCTAATTTCAATACCCCATGTATCCCTCACCCATAGTTTTTTTCTAACACTAGATCAATGTTTACCCTGGTATTCCTTGGCTGATTAAGTTTATCATATAACTGTTTGTTGAGGTATTTCATTCCACCATATAAAGCACATCTGGCAGCCAACCGTGACTTTTCTCCCCAGTTTACTCCGTCAGCTATCAGAAGTATACAGTTGTTTTTTCTAGCACATACAGCAAAAGCGTCAGCAATAGGATCTCCTAAAAATGAAAAAAAAAAATTACTGCAGGTCCAAAGGGCATTATACTCTGCCTTTATGCATTCACAAAGTATAACTACATGAATATTGAAAAAATAATTATTCACAAAGTATAACTACATGAATATTTGAACAAAATAAAAGTCCCATAACTCCTACAAAAGTTGGTGAATTAAAATGGCAGCATAATGTGATCAAGTACACATCATGACCAATCAACCTACCAAATATGAATGCTATCAGACTAACGCACACAGAGGAGTTGCATTCACAAAGTGAAGCAGCATGGATGAACAGATAAACCAAAAAATGCTATATACCCCATACTATTGAATGCTGGGTATAAATTTGTTTAATATGAATTTGATTTCTGTTAAATAGTAAGGCAATTCAATAGTCCTTTTGCACATTCCAGATTTGATTTGAACATTACAGGTATACATATTAAAACCTTTTTTATACAAGTTATTTCCCTTAGAACTGGCAAAATGGTACCCAAATGGAAAGGACAAAAAGTTTAAGAATAATGTTCCAATAATTTGTAGATATTTTACCCTTGTAAATTGTAAAAATCAGGGAATAGCTTTATAGCAAATAGAAAAATTACAAGTTGCAACGATATAAAATTTTAAACTGATTAAGGGATAAATTATCTATGTTATTTTTATTGAACTATGCATGAAATGGGAACCTATTGCCTGCCTAACAGGGAGATAACTCCTGTCATATGTATAATTTCAGAATCAAAGTCGGACATGTACAAATTTGAATGGTCTATTGCAAACAATGTTTTAGCCCAGTTTTATTAGTCCTAATTTGATGCTCAAGATAACAGGAGTATTTGAGTATATCACGCCCAAATATACTCGACAGAACTGTTGTTTACTCCCTTTGCTCATATTCAGAGGGCAAATTTTAATTGGAGGAAATGACAAATTTCACAACACAGAATTTTTCATTTTTCATTAGATATTTGTAAATTAAAAAAAATAATTTTAACCATTAGAATTTAATTATCTTATTTGTTACCCTAAACTAAAAGGCAAAAGAACGTGTTCAAAATTCCTAGCATATATTATTTGAACAGTAGTCATTGAAAAAATGTTAATACCCCTACTGCTAAAAGACACCAGTGATAAATACAAAATCATCAATGTGATATTTCCGTACTTCTGAAAAAAATCACCTCATTCGAGTTCATAATTAAGCAGATCTCAGTTAGAGAAATAATTCTCAATTGCTTGAATAAAGATATTGACGATGTCCATTTACAACCAATTCTGTAATACTGTGGATTAATTTTTTTGAATTCGTGGGTATCAATTTTCGTGGATAGAAGAAAAAATACAGTAAATGGGATACGTAAATTCGTGGATCGCTGTTCCACAGATAATATAAAAAAAAGTTTAAAATTCGTTCAAAATGTGTGCATAAGTCATCAAAATTCCAGCTTCATAATTCTTCATTAAAGTGTTCATTTCAAACTTTGATTATAAGCGTGGACGCAATTTGCTAATTATTTGTTCATTTGTTTTACTATTTAAAATTGTCTTGTCGGAATTTGATAGGGTATTTTATTCCCTTTGATGTACAAATGATTGAAATCATTTAGGATGTACATTTTACAGTCATTAGAAAATTATCAAAAGTGTGAAAGTACGCTTACTATGTTTGCAGCCCAAGCTGGCACCCAATTGTCCCAAGCCATAATACAATAGTAAAATTTACTCAACTCACGTTTTTGCTATAAATACTTAGGGGAGCATATTTCCTTAATAACCAAAAAAATGTCGCTTCAACAGTTGTTTAAAGTCCGGTAGTATAAAGGTTAAAGCTCCAGCCACACCAGGCTTGCCCGATCCATCAAACTGCAGTAACCAACGTGATGTACTTGTAACCCAGGCAGCCAACAACGGTGTTGACACCATGATCTCTGCTACTCCATCTACTACTACTAGAAAACGCAAACGGGGAGACCGACAACTACTACGATGATGAGACCCGTGCCAAAATCATCAGCTATTTTAAATTTAAAGTTCTATGTTTCTTTTCACTTGCAACTTTGATAAACGTTTTCTGAAATCAAAATGCTTAATTTTTGTTTAAAAATTTTAAGACTTATGTCCGAAAATATTACCAAAGATGTTTAGTAAAATTTTTATTTGATAAAATGTCGTTTTTGTCCAGAATAAAGAAACAAACATGCTTAGCCAACAATTTATCGAAATATTATTTGAAAAGCAATTTGTGTCATCCCAGCTCCCTTTAAAAATTGCTTAGTAAAATCTTATTTTGATAAAATGTCGTTTTTGTCCAGAATAAAGAAACAAACAATCTTGGACGATAATCGTAAAATTTGTTAAGTAATATTTTATTGCAATAACGTGTCGTTTTCCATGATTTCTTTTTAGTGGATAAAATTTGATACAGCTTAATGTCAAAACGTGTGTCCGTATGACAGATAAATATGTTGTTGGTCAAAGGTGTGAAATTTTAATTTATAATCTCGTGTCACACACAAAATTACCCACGGGCAAAGTACCTTACCGTATCCGTTTGTCTCCTATAATCAATAATAATTACAATATAAACACATTTTGTCAAATTATTAATGATGCACTTCGTAAATCAACACTATACTAGAACTACAAAACAAAACCGGAAGTAAACAGACACTTTCAAAATCACATTTTACAATACAAAAAATTCTACATGCAAGAGTTTTATTATTTTTAGCAACATTTTCTGCAAAATATTTATTGTTTAATGCAAGTTACACCTGGAAATGTACAGTATTGCATGGATCACAACGAAATAAGACATTCAAGAATGCCAAATTAATTAAAACTCGACCGTTGCGATTATTCTTCGTTGAATTCTTAAATTCGTGGATTGCTGTGACCCACGAAATCCACGAAAATTGGTATCCCACGAATAAAAATGAATCCACAGTATCACTTAAAGTGCCATACCAGCATAGTTTTGCAAAATCACGATTTTTTGTCACAATGTGTAATAATTGTACCCGAACCTATTACAAAAAGTCTGATGATAAAATTCACTGTGGTTAACAAGATATTTATACAGGTGTGTAATGCATACATGAGTAGTTTTATCGATCGTGTACATTCGGACACTTTCGGCTAGTGACGTCACTCCTTGTACACGTTATAGTTGTAGTACTGTATATCTAGTGCAACAGCCTGATGTACGGTACAGTTCGAGTCGGCCAATGGCAGACGAGAACACAGTACCGTACATCAGGGTGTTGCACTGGATATACAGTACTACAACGGGCTTGTATTCTGATTGGTCAGTTTGCAGCTGTCAAAATATTTGATGGACATGTCAAAATTTCGCGGTGTTAAAGTCACGTAATCAAAACCCGTGCAGCCAAACACTAATCGCGGGAAATCAGTGTAGTCTGGGCGTCCAAAATGAGCGGTTGGAATATACCCGACTTTTTGTTTGCGGCAGACAAAATAGGCGATTTAACATTATCACAGGCATGCGAAACAATAGAAAATGAGAATTACGCGGTGTAAAACGTATAAAGGAGGAATGGCCCAAAGAGAGCTGAATAAAACATTTCGCCATTATTGTCAGCCTGGCAAGTTGATGTATTACATGTATATATTTAACTTCCAGAGAGTGGGGGGGGGGATACTCACAAAAAAAATAATTCTTGTACCTTTAGGGTCAAAATTTTCGGATTTACTGTTTCTTGGGTGTACAAAATGTTGCTGTTTGGGGTTGGGGGGCGGTGTAACTCGAAATATTGGTACTTTTATGAGGTAATTTTGATAAAAATGCATATTTTGACATATTTCTTGCTTATTTAAAACCAAAATTTGGCACCAGAAATTGTATGCGGAGTTATTTTTTGGGGTTCATTTTTTCAACAGGCATTTTTTTGGGTGTGTTTGAAAATTTTATTATTTTTGGGAGGTGAAATTTATTTTCTATGACGAGTCTAGGTACAGAAAATTTTGGTGAGTATTCCCCTAGGATTTAACTGTCGTATATAAAATCCGGTAAATGCACAATGTGAGGAAAATGTTGACACGTTTAACTTTTGTCAGCCCGAGCTGAAATAACAATACTGAAAAAAATGTAATAACAACAGGGGCGTAGCTCCCTATACGCAAAAACGCAATTGCGTACACATAAAAAAATCAGCTAAAAACGAAATATGTGTTTTTTCATGAAATCAAACGTTAAAAGTAAGAAGACGTTCCATTTTTCGGTTTTAAATTATTTCTAAACCAGATTGAAAATTATCCGATTCCAGATTTGGAATGTCTAGATTACGCACCAGAATTTCGTGATCATCCCAGAATGTTCTTCGCGTCTGTATTGATTTTCTATAATTGATATGTCAGAGTATTCACATGTCGTCTTTATCAGTGCAATATCAATATTGGTCATTGGGCATAACTTGGTGTCTGTCTGTTCGAAGCAATGAACGTTAGTGAATTTGAAGGAAAAACGTCTAGTATATCAAAGCATCACTGGTCGTCATTAGCGGCAGAAGAAATAAGTTTTACCAATGTATTTACGCCTGTCTGTCTGAACATCCTCATCTACATACAGCAGACAGTGATTCTGAAAGTCTGTCCGACAGTCTGACAAATCAAGGCGCCATTCTTTTAAGATTTCATATGAATTTTATATCACGAAATTTTTAAATCAAATCATTGCAATTTAAGGGTTCATTTCATGTGCAGTGATTCTGTGAATTCATACAATGAATGAAGGTTAATCCAGAAAAGTGCTTCACACGCAGTTAAAATTTAGCATTTTGAATGCACTTTGTGTAAGATGTGGGTTGCTGTGTTCTCGGCATATATCCCATATTCTTTCTTTGAAAAAAGTCATCCTCTTCCATAGTGAGTGTGGCTGTAATTATTGTGCAGTTTTCCAGACAAAGGAGGAATCTACATAACAACAAGGGGTCATTTTCGCCTTCCCAATCCCTACATACTAACTGACCAGTGAAAACCAAACACATGAAAAACAGGGGTGTGGAATAAAATTTTGAGAGGGGGCCATTTGCAGCATTTTTGAAGAAATTCAATATCTCAAGGGGCCATTCTTTAAAATTTCATAAAAAAATTCAAATCAAAAGCGGATATTTTCAGTCTCAAAGGGCAATTCGCACATGGCCCTTTGCCTTCCCAATCCCTGAAAAAGATATCCGACCCTTCTTCGTGGCTAGAGGGATAAATATTTTGTCAGAAAATTAAATAAGTTGAGTTGTGACATGCAAGAAATTTAAAGACCAGTGCGTCATTCATTTTCAACTGTTCATCCAAGAAGGATCATTTTCACAAGCTTGAGTAAAGATCTAATGATATCAACACTTCAACATTTTAATTTAAGTATGTTGTGTAGATAACGAATTATATGTCATATCCTCAATACGTGTTTTCTATATCCATCTCCGGCACATACAACCTGACCGTAAAACACAGATAGTGAACTGTAGGCAGAACAAAACACACTCACGCAAACAGGTTCTGAAGTATGTAAATCTGGTAAAATTCAGGAACTTCCGGGGGGCTTTGCCCCCTGGACCCCCTACCAGGGCTTTGCCTTGGACCCACTGGGGGCCTTGAGCGGCCCCCTGACCCCTCGCCGAAATTATGCGTATACTTCGATTTGCTCTAGCTACGCCCCTGAACAATATACCGAACTCCAGGGCATATTTAAAAAAGGATATCCATAAAAAATGACGAATACCAGAAAAAAAACGGACATTCATGAAATTTTATTTGTTGATCGCGCGATATGTCAGTTGTATTCCGATGTTTAACTTGGGGGGGGGGGTAAATCTCATGTTTTTGTTTTTTGTTTGTTTGTTTGTATCTTTCAGTAAACAAATACTGTAAATTCAGAAATTAATGCGATATCTTTATTAAAGCGAATAATTTTTCTCTTAGATTTTTTTCTTCTTTTCTTAGTGGGCTTTCTGATGGCTTGGTGTCTGTTTAGTGTTACTTCGAGACATTTAAATGTGCGCAATTTTCACTGTATCCTTTTTTGTTGGTATCTTGTTATTTTAGAAATAATTAGGAAGTTGTTGTTCATTTTGACCGTGCTACAACATCTGTCTGGAAGTTGTAGTACAGTTAAGCCCCGCCTCTGTGTGGGTATTAGGAGTTATTGTACACCTAACATCAAAGGGAATTCACACACATCATAATACAAATGGTATTTGTAAACACGAGGTAAATCAAGGATTTGATTATCAAGCAAGGCAAATTTATGAATTTTAGCTTTAAAAGAAAATGGCACCTAACATCCACGCATCCCAACATCTATCGGTATTTCACAGGAGCAAACCCTCATTAGGAATATAAATAAATATTGTATTTTAATGTTAAAATTTATTCATATTAATATATGTTATCATAGTCTTAGTATTACTGAAACTATTTACAAGCTTATTGCCTGCACCAATCCTACACTAATTTAGTGTTTCGGCAGTTTTTGTATATTTAAATTAAAAATCGGTTTTAATAATTGACAAACGCACCCCTCCCCCCCTAAAATTGGAAAAAATATGATTTTTTTGCATAAAATCATGATTTTTCACACGAAACACCCCGAGAATTTTCAAGTGTTTTTATTAAATAAGATCTAATCTATTCTTAGTATAATGTATAATGCCTCGTTTATACATCTCATTATTTCATTCTCCTTGTAACCCCGTTTGATTAAGTTCAATTTGAACTGTGTAATCATGTGCTGTAAATCTCATCCTGGTTGTAAGTGTTTCTTATGTATCTAATGACCTCACCCTTTATGAAAACCAAAAGACATGTCGATTATGACAGCTGTTTCGATGCAGATAAAGAAATGAGTTTGTTCCCTTAAAATATGTTTTCATATCCAATATGCTATCATTAAAAAATATTTTCCCTTTGTAGATATCTACATCAAGTTTTGTGATAGCAATTTGTGAAATTGCATGCATAAATTAAAACAAAAAACGGTGATGATTGTTAGCCATGTTAAAAAATCAGGGATGTCATTGATTGATATTTCCATTGTATATCATGAAGCCGTCATCACTGTATCTGCCGTAGAAAAATGTTTTTCTATTTTTTTTATTTTTTATTTTGAAATTAGCTTTGTCAAAATCATCATAGGCTATTCTGACAGCAGATAATATTTCATTAATTGGACAGTTTGTAAATATTTGGCTTTAAATGTCAAAGCTGCATAACCAACAATCAGCAGGTGGCTTTATATTTTCAATTTTGTGGATGAAATCAGTCGTATCGGCATGAAAGTGAAACTGAGAGTTCACTTTCTTCCGACTCCGAAAGCCATGGTGATATCTGTGAGTCGTTAAGTTCCATTTATTATTGTCAAATCTGTATTTTCTTGCTTCCACGCTTCTTTGTTTATCAGAACTGGTACAAGGAGTGACGTCACACACTGTTTATGGTAATCTCCGTGGATTGTTGTAATTGAGATCGGAAGTACTCGTAGACAGGTGAAAATAAAACTTTCAAAGTACGAATTAAGTATGCAAACGTGCATATTTTTTAATCGCGTTTTTTGCATTGTGCTATGCATTTACCAATCTATTAAAACGTTATCTTTAAAGATTTTTACAAATTTCATTGGTATGGCCCTTTAACGGTGGGCCATCGTGGTTGTGATCGTATGGTAGTTGGATTTACAACTACTTGTGTAATCTGTGCCTATCACCACTAAAGTTCTGAGTTCGAACCCCGTTCATGGCAAGGTGTACTCGATACAAAATTATGTAATAAAGTTTGTCAGTGACTTGCGACAGGTCAGAGGTTTTATCTGGGTACTTCGGTTTCTTCCACCAATAAAACTGACAGCCACGATATAACTGAAATATTGTTGACAGTGGCGTTAAACACCATAAACCTAACAACACAGTCACTTACCAGACATTTTACCATTGACAGGATGCTGTTCATATAATGATATACAGATTCCATAGGCTTTCTCTGTTTTATTTTTCCAGTCAGCTACCCCAGCTACTTCTACATTATTGAACCCAGTGTTGCCATCTGTTAAAATAAATTACCAAAAAAAATGTTACCTATTTTTTCTAAATTATTAAAGCTAGCATGCAGGAAGTGATTGATTGCTGTGTTTCAGCTGCAGAGGATTCATGGCCAGAACTATAGTCCTCAAGATGAGAACCAGTCCTCTGGCCCAAGACCAGTAAAACTTTGTTCAGACTAGTAAATTTTTATGTAGAGCTATACATATGAAAACAGTCTGCGCTTTTAGTAACTAGCCCAACGACCGAGTCTAGTAAAAATGGCTCGGGCTAGTGAAAATTTGCATTAAAATTGATTAGACAAAGAAACGAATTTCCATAAATTAGCCTTTCGGGCTAGTATGTCAATACATTTTTGGCACAGACTGAAAATAAATTCAAGATTTTGATTTCGAGGACTGGAACAAGTAATTTGCACTTTGATAAGATCTTGGTGATGTCCACTTTGTACTATATCAACAATTTTGGTTGGATTTTTCAACTACTAGCTCAATAAAACAACAGTCTGTGGTCAGTCCTGTCACTCCACTATAATCATAATATATTATTTACCACTTAAAGCTAACCAGTTTTGCTGTTACTCCTTAATGAGGTGTGTTATGCAGGGAACCAGTACTGTAAATACTAATTTTATAGTCTGTTGAGGCTTGTTATTATCCATGATGTCAATGACTTTTGATTGCCACTCAAAAAGTATTCAGAGTTAAGTAGGGATGACAAATTTAGCCTTTTGTAGACACTACAATGCACCTTATCTTTTTTTCTAAATCTATACATGTACATAATGTAGGTCTTTAGTATGCAGGAATCGTGGCACTCTCTAAATCTATACAATACATGTAGGTCTTTAGAATGCAGGAATCATGGCACTCTCCAAATCTATACAATACATGTAGGTCTTTAGAATGCAGGAATCATGGCACTCTCTAAATCTATACAATACATGTAGGTCTTTAGTATGCAGGAATCATGGCACTCTCTAAATCTATACAATACATGTACATTTGTAGGTCTTTAGTATGCAGGAATCGTGGCACTCTCTAAATCTATACAATACATGTAGGTCTTTAGAATGCAGGAATCATGGCACTCTCTAAATCTATACAATACATGTAGGTCTTTAGTATGCAGGAATCGTGGCACTCTCTAAATCTATACAATACATGTAGGTCTTTAGTATGCAGGAATCGTGGCACTCTCCAAATCTATACAATAGGTCTTTAGCATGCAGGAATTGTGGCACTCTCTAAATACATTACCATTATGGTCCATGATTATAACCTGACATCACCTCATCGAGAGGGTTCCCCCTATCCTCCACCCTGAGAACGTCCTGTGGATATCAGCCCTGGGAACCTTCACCAGTATGCAGTCAGTAAATCAAAGTGGAGCATTGTGTTACCATGGTGATTGTTTGTGTTTTTCAGATATGACCCTATCACTGAATTTCTATACAAAATACATGATGTAATTGGCTGGGGTTTCAACCACCTTCACCACTGTGAAAAAATCCCCAGGCAGAGTGATTTCTGACAGAAACACCTTGCTAGTTCTGTATTAATTAAGTACTACATAATTTAATTACTTTGTTCTCTGACAGGGAACGCTAACCCATCATCTGGTCCTGTATAACTGGCTATTATTTCATCATTCAAAGAAGCTAGTTCCAGAACAGGAATGTCGTCTGGACTTTTTCCAGAAAAGGATTCATGTCCAAAACTTGCCATTCCCTGTACCTGTTGGAATTCCTGGAAAAAATTTGCAATGTTACATTAAAAAAAAACTTTGCTAAGATTAAGAAAAAGTAGTTTTATAAGACATGTAACCTATAATAAGTTTTATTTATACAGACATACATGTACAAATGTATATTTTGCATTATGGACGTGTGCACCCCCACACACACACTCACTCTGTTGATGACTGGAAATCCAGGTCCTGGCTTGAGACAAGCACAAATATGTGGTGGGGTTAAACCAGTAAAAGATATCCCAACCCTCCCCTCTTGACAACTTGATCTCCTCCACATGTAATACATACAAAATGTATATAAACATACGGTATAAAAAACCCTGCACAGATTTGTTTCCACTCAAAAAAGATCACATACATGTACATGTTCTCACTCCTGTCACAAAAAATGAAAGACAACATAAATATAGACAGTACAGTTCCTTGACTCTCAACCATTTTCATGCATAAATAACACAAAAATAATTTTATTTAATGCAAATTCATTCATTTTCAATTTACATTTGATTCATGATCACATTTTACATAAAATATGTATGAGCTATTTCATGCAAAAAAACCCAATAACATTGAATTTGCTAATAAATCATTCATTTTAACTGATGATCTAAAATAATTCCATATCAATGAGATCCGACTTATTAATCTTTCTGATATAACTTTTGCTAAATTTTTGTAGAATGTGTATTGTAGATTTCCATTATCATGACTAGTTGTGAAAATGTTTCATTGTTTGTTAATGTTTGATACTGTTTAACACCACTTTCAACAATATTTCAGTGGCGGTCAGCTTTATTGGTGGAGGAAACCAGACCCGGAGAAAACCACCAACCTGTCGCAAGTCACTAACATACTTTATCAAATATTATTATACCTCATGAATATTAGTAAGGATATACTCGCTTTCTATTGGTTATGCATCGTCATGTGATTTTATTTTATTTTCCACGGTATGACCACTAAAACTTCCAAAGAAGTCATTATTTATCACGTGATCTTACACTGACCTGTAGATAATGACCGATTGAAAAAATTAAAATGGTATACAATTATTGCACTCCATTGAAAATATTCAACAATAATTCTTTTAGAATTGTTTCCGTGCCTTTTGATTAGAAAAGGACACTGCCACCTGTTTTTTTTTTATTTGTTCATAACTCGATGAACTTTTCAATCTGCAAGCCGTAACTACGATGATCCACCATCTTGCAAACATGAAATTCTACAAGTCATATTTACAACAATATACAAAAATAATTAAAATGTCTACCTTGTAAACGTATTTTAGTTACACATGTAAATCTTATTAAAATTGAAGCGTACACGAAGTCAAATGATGCCTGATCTTTACGTTTTAAACTGGAAGTCTTCATATGACGTCATGTTATTAATGTTCCAAAGTCGTGAACAACATTTCGTGGAATTTTAATTTGTGCGATTTTTAGACCAGGGATATGTTAGAATAATACATTTTTATCTACAATATTGAATTTAAGAATTATAAGTATTAAATGGTTCTATTTCGGTATAATAAAACATTTGATTACTCCCAAAGAAGTCAATACCAGGATATGAGGACCTCTCAACTTGTCACTCTCGATGACCTGACCTGACATCGGCCGTTGGCCAGGTCAGATCACCTTGAGTGCCAAGTCTTGAGATCCTCATATCCTGGTATTGATTTCTTAGAGAGTAATTAATTGTATAATGTTGTACACCTCGTCCTGATCGAGATTCGAACTCACAAAATCAGTGGTGATAGGCAGTGTATGGTAGTTGTAAATCCAACTACCATACGATCATGGCCATGACGGCCCCTGAAAATGTTCAAAGTCTCATTTCATGTGCTGATGTGGTACTGAATATCATAGATAACTGTATTGAATGTCTTAATCAATGTATTTGAAATGACTGTGGTCCATAAACTATACATACGTACATGTACTTCTTCTTCTACCAAAGCAATTGTACTTCAACAGTTTGAAGATTAATTTATGTCGAGGGAATTTTGTTACGAAAAAGACAAATATGAACAAACATGAAAATAAATTTAAATTTTTTTTTTTTTTTAAACGGGGGTGAATTCAAAGATTAGATGAAGGAATCACACTCACAGCCCTGAAGTGAAGGTCTCGGCCAAGTCATTCAGCAGTGCGTTCTGAGGTAGACAGTTCCAGTCTACAATTATGCGAGGGAAAACGATGCCTTTCTCTGTTGGGTCCTTCATAATGGGACATGATCATGACATGATTGAGTGAGATTGTAAGATTTGTATACATTTTGTACCTTGATAATAGCTGCGGAACCGTAACCCTTATGGTCCTCGGCCAGTTTTCTGATATTTGCAGACCAGCGACCTATGGTCCACAAATATCAGAAAACTGGCCAAGGACCTAAGGGCTACACTTCCGCAGTAAACCTTGATTGGGTTGAATAAGGGTGTATTTCTTTGGACTGTTCCGAACATTCCATGAAGTGGTTTAGAACTTTTTGGACAAACAATATGGTGGATAAGTTACATTGTAACTCTGTTATTTCTGTCAGCAGAACTCGAAATGGACGACGACGGCGATGAGATGAATTTGGAAGAATCAGTTGTTACTGTAGCCATAGTTGCTGCTTCCATGTAATTTAACCTTTAATTATAATATTACTGAATCCTAAAAATATGCAAACTGGACAATAATGACGGATACATCATGCATGTAATCTTTATATTATATAATTTTCATAGTGTTTTAACGCATAGAGGGGTTAGGTAGGAGATAAAGCAGATCTTAAAAAGGGTAATTGAGGAGCGCGAGTCAAAAGATTATTACCGAGCGTAGCGAGAGAAAAAATTGTTTGCGTAAATTTACATCTATCTGGCATATTTTGTATGTTTCTAAAAATAATTTGAAACCCATATATAAATCTATCAGAGACAGTGGTGCTCCAAACCAAATATTTTTTTCTTCTTAAAAATTAATTGAATAAAGAGGGTTGGAATGGAACTTCATGTTAAGAAGCTCCTGTGTTCTCCCAGGAATCAAATTTGCACCAAAATGATTAATTTATAAAATTATAGGGGACTGTATTCACAATTTACAAAGTCCCTCCTCCCCCCTAAAAAATCCACGCATTTCTTTTGTATTACGTAATTTTAGGAAAATGAGTAAGGTGTAAAAAAATTCTATGTTAAAAAAAAGATAGTCGGTTCCGCCATCTTGATTCCTTCTACACCACCTCAAAACATGGTACACCCCACCCCGCACACTGTTCTGTTTGTTTTTGCAGAGTGTTCCGTACCATTTCATTCGCTAGAACATGTTCGGCACATCCCGGACATACGAAAGAAATACACCCTAAGTGAATAAGATTAAGAACAAGAGATACATGTACCCTAACTGTCCCTTAGATACGATAATGCAACCCTCATTCCGCTTGTGCTCCATTTAGGGTTACGAATCGATCCCATTCAACTTATGGGAGCAGCGCCCAGAGTGATTCACACCAGCGGTTTTTTGTCCCAATTCCGTTGTAAGTGGTTGGAAAAATTAACGGGGGTGAAAGATAAATATATTTAGGTAAACCTTGAGGTGTTAAATAATCGCTGCAGCAATCCATGGTAGACTTACAATGTATATCCATCTGAAAATTTGAATGCATGAAATCTTCTTTCTGTCTGACATTTTGTTTACAAGTTGCTAGTTCACGCGCACTTGCCTCGTTCTTGAGATATCCATATTTGGATCAATTTTATAGTAAAATCGACTTTCTTGTAGTAACAGTTTCCATATTTGGCATATATGGATAGTCTCCGCCCATCGCGAGAGTCTACGTAAGGTGTTATGGCGGACAAGTAACAATTTTCAAATACGAAACCGGTCTTGAAGATAGAAACAGGGATTGTAACACTTATTTTGTATCACCATTACTTAAAAATTGTTGGGAATAATAAGATATGACCATTGACCAGATATGCAAAAAGAAAGTTGAAATATTCATGGAACGAAAATTTTAATTTGCTCCCATACATATACGTTGAATGAGATCGATTCGTAACCCTAAATGGAGCACAAGCGGAATGAGGGTTACGTTATCGTATCTAACTGTCCCTGGGCCTGAATCAGATGTCACATACTTTGACGAGTTGGTAAACTTGTACACATTATTTTATATAATCCTTTCTTTTTTATTAAAATTTACTACATGTCATGCATTGTAAACTTCTTTTATGTCTACGTAATATCGGGGGCAATTTAGACATTTGTCAGTTTGTTAGACTTTAGACATTTAGTTGAGACAAAGACTTACATAGAGAATTAAGTAAATTATAAATCACAATTTGAATCAATCCCAGAAATAAATTATGTCATACCGATGAACAGTTCAATGTGATTCCATTTGTCTTTGTAACAACATGAAAAGATGATTCACTGGTGAATAACTATTCAAATTATGTTAATTTCAAACAATCGAACTGCAAATTTTTCGATCATCATCCAATCAAAAAAATTATTGATAAGAAAACGTTGATTACATATTTTATAAAACGTTTTGTTGATACAGATAAATAGTGGCACGTTCAACCTTGACCTTTCTTCTGTATATGTTAATTATCTACCTCCTAAAATAGGAGCACAATCTAAAAAAAACACGTGATACAACGTCATTAGATTAGATTATATTAGATTTATTTCGATTAAATATCAACATTACATTTACAATCACAATACAAACTTTTATGACATACACATCCCAACATGTACATTTTATGAAGTATATATATTTTTTTGCCTATTACATAGAACATTAACAGATATCTAAATGGAACATACACACTATAAAATTGAGGCCTGAATACAGGTTGTGTTAAAAATTAAATTTTGACCCATAGTTGATATTTAACCGAGGATAGCCCATGAAAGCCCGGAGGCTTATTTCCAATGGGGTCCCCAGAAGAAAAAATAACTTATAGGTTAAAAAAATAAAAAATGAACAGCAACCGGCTCAAGACTTAGGCAGGAAAAAAATAATCTGGTTTACCAGATATATAAAAGTATAAAAGTACAAAACCTTCATTTAAACAGTAAAAACATCATTAAATGTATCTTTCATTTTATCAAAGAGAAACCCCTTAACTTTAAATTTAAATGCAAATGAACTTTTAGTTTTCTTAATATCTACTGGAAGGCTATTCCAATCTTTGATGGCATTATAGTAAAAAGTATTTGCTGAATGCCCATTTACAGCTGGTATATAAAAATTAAATTCACTAAATCTAGTGTTATGAGTATTAATATCTCGTGTTTTCACAAAATTTGTTTTCATATAATGAGGACATTTGTTATAAAATATTTTATGAGCATGGTTGAGTCTCATTTGTCTTACTCTGTTATTGACATTTAAAAATCTAACATTGTTAAATATAGGATAATCAATTCTATGCCTATAGTCTAAACCTTTTATAAATCTTATAATTTTGTTTTGCATTACTTGTAATTTGTTTTGAAAAGTTTTGTTGACACCATTAAACCAAGACGAACAAGCATAGTCAAAGTGGCACTGAATTAATGCCATACTCAGTGTTTTTCTTGAGTTTTCCGATAAACATTTTGCATTTCTACCGGTATATAAAAATTTCAATCTTGCATTTGCTTTTTGCAAAATACTATTTACTATAATGTCACCAGATAAGAACTGATCAATTTGTATGCCTAAATATTTAACACTATTTTGTGCTAAAATAGTGTGATTGTTGCATGTGACGCTAAACTCCTTAATTTTCTTGAGTTTTCTTTTAGTACCAAAAAGAATGCACTCCGTTTTGCCCAAATGGAGGCTTAATTTGTTATCAACAAGCCATTTATTACAAGATTGAAGTTCTTTACTTAGCTTTGACGAAATAATATCAGGGTTTTTATCAGAAAATAAAATTGCACTATCATCCGCATATAGCAACAGCTTGCAGTCGGACCCTACACTGGCAGACATGTCATTTACATAATATAAAAAAAGTAACGGACCCAATATACTTCCCTGTGGGACCCCACATTTGACACCGAGAAAATCGGATTCTGTGCCGTTAGCACTAACTTTCTGCTGGCGGTCAGTTAAATAGGATTCAAACCATTTAATTGATAGAACTCCCATGGTTTGAAGTTTTTTACATAATATACGATGATCTACAGTGTCAAATGCCTTTTGTAGGTCGAGCATAATCATGCCAGTATAGAGTCCTTGTGCAGTCTGCGACTTAATGTGGTCAAGTAAATGTATTAAACAAGTATCTGTTGAGTATTTAGATCTAAATCCAGATTGTAACTCATATAATAAATTATTCTTATTTAAATAGTATTCCATCTGATTATACACAGCTCTTTCTAGTATTTTGGATACAACAATAAGAATGCTTACAGGTCTGTAATTTCCTACATCCAATCTACTATTTTTCTTATAGATTGGACAAACCCTGGCTTGTTTCATGTCAATAGGCACTGTACCACTATTAATAGATAGATTAATAATAAAAG
>MJUT01053816.1:442194-457732 GCA_002080005.1 Gigantidas platifrons
GGGCGCACCCGGCGCGCCCTCCCCCCTTAAATTGGAAAAAAATATGATTTTTTGCGTAAAATCGTGATTTTTCACACAAAATACCCCAAATATTTTCGCGCCTCCCTCCGCTCGGCGCGATTTTTTTAAGTGCGCCCTCCCCTAACTTGAAATCCTGGATCCGCCCCTGCACACGTATACTTTTTTGCATAATTTATATATCGGTCATTTTGACAAAAGCAACAGAACCGATGGGAAGAGTTATTAGAATCTATAGATAAGTCATGCATGTTGCAAGTTGAACATGAATTTATGAAAAGTAAAGAGTGACATGACGTAAATGATATAAGGGGAAAAAATTAAAGTCACTCTAAATTCGAAATATGTGTCGAAATTCCTCTCTATATTGCCTTACTTCTATCGATAATAATGATCATATTAAGTTAATATATCTTTTAATCCAAATTACACAGATAGTGGACAAACTTGAATATTCGAACATTTTCAATTTTCCCTATATATTTCATATAAAACTACAGTTTTTCCAAATATAATCTTGAAAGTCAATTCATGTCCGATTTCGTTTTATCAACAAAAGCAGGAAGATGTGTTGTTTATAGGAGCGAGTTTAGTACTTTTGAAATAACTTTTTGAAGCATTTTTTTTAATCGCCATGATTTAAACGCAGACTTATAATTTATCTACAATATTACTATCATTGCATTGTGATTCGAATGGAATTAACCAAATTTTGTGCTTAACTTGTGTATTCTCAAAATGCTTATCATAAAAAATTATTTTGAAGTTATAGAGTAAAACTACATTAAATTCTGTTTTTATTGAAACAAAAATGATCAAAATCGGACATGAATTGACTTCAGGATAATTTTTTGAAAAATTGTAGTTTTATGTGTAATATATAGAGAATATTGGAAGCGTCCGAATANCAGCTAGCTATAAAAGACCAAAACAGCAACAGCTGGTTCACACACATAAGAAAACTCCTACAGAAGTATAGCTTACCAACTGCATACGACTTAATGGAAAGGCCACCTACCAAAGGGAAATGGAAGGCAATGCTGAATAAGGCAGTCGAAGAACATCACATGACTGAATGGTACAACGAGGTAGAAGATAAAACATCACTAAAGTACCTCACACTGCAAAAGCACCCAACCACAGAAACTCGCACCCGATCTGGCACACAGTACCTAACAACACACGAGCCATCATGAAAGCTAACATCAAAGCTAAGATCATCACTGGCACATACACCTTATTGATCAAGCAAACCGTGCAAGATTTAACCAACACTCAGTCTCACCTACATGCTTACTATGTAAAAATGACAGTGAGGACAGAGAACACCTAATATTACATTGCACGGCACACGCATACATTCGCGAAAAACATCTCGCCACCCTAAGTCTCTTAATGGCTAGACACTATAGCAGTGACACAGTTGATGAGATAATGAATAACACCGAAATCTTCATGCAGTGTTTAATGGATAGCTCCAACACCAGAGTTAGTGACATTCTTGGCAATCATAGTGATATTATAGCAGATATAGAGGAGATAAGCCGCAATCTCATTTTCGATATCCATAATAATAGGGCAGTGAACATTTAAACCCGATTGTGACTATAATTTACTGAAAACTTTACTTGGAATTTATATTTCCACCAATACCAGATATGACATTTATTTAACCTGTTTAATTTAACAGGGTTCTCCGAAGTCAACGGAAGAATCTACAAGACAACAACAACATCAACAACAACAACATATGGCTTGCCCAGCTTATATTAGTTGTTTCGGGAACGGTTCACATAGGTGACGATATCGATCAAGTGTTAGTGTTAGTAGTGCGAGTTTTATTTCTTCCTTAACCGGGTTGAAACCTCAAAACGACAAAAGACAGATCATGGTAAGCAACAAAGACATGACTGGGTGGGAAAAATCTGTTACCGAAAATGTCGCCACCAGTGGTTCAACTGATGACCATGTTACAACGTGTATTCCAACTACATTAACAGTAATACCAGGACCAAGTAATAGTAGTGCTTGCAGTGAAGAAATAATTATATTGACAGAATCTGACCCTGCATACTTGTATCGTAAGAATCTTTCTGATGAAGAACGTCGGAATATTCTATGTCCAGACAGAAAACTGCCAATGTCATTTAACTATCACACGAATAAACATGATCATGGGAAGACACTTTTACGTGGCTTAGTTATTTAGTGTCTGAGGATATAAACAAAATACAACAGATAAGAGAAATAAAAAGAACAATTAGAAATTGCTTCAAATAAATTCAAATTTCAATATTATACCACTGCTTGTTATATATTGTTCAATGTATTTCTTTTCGTTTGATAATGGGTTTTTCCCTTTAACTATATATAGTGGAGGAAAAATCAAGTAAAAATCGAAAATTTAATGGACCGGAATACCTCACGGCTACTTTTGGTCTTATTTAAAAGATGTGCTTCGATGAGGCCCTGTCGTAGAGTTCCACTATGGTGCAGTTTTTCCAATATTGGGGTAAAAGGTCATTTGTGGAAAATGTCGAAAATCGCAATTTTTTTCATATAATGGACATTTTCCTTGAAAACAGTTTACTATTACAATTAATTATGTAAAGTGTTGTGTTTTTGATCTAATAATTTCTTTTTTGTTTGAAAATATCGGGTAAAGGTTACTAATATATGCCCTTGTCGGGAAGTACAAAAAATGTATTTTTAAAATTTGTGCATTAAAATTGAAAAAGAAAATACAGAAATTACAAATGGAGCTTAATCATAGAAAAATATAGTATATGAAGATATTTTCTGGAAAGTTTCATAAAAATCTTACTAGAAATAACGGGGTGTATGAAGTCTAAACTTTACCACACCAGCCTAAAAGTAGGACAAAAATTGATTTACTTTTTGCAAACACTTCTGTACAGTTAGAATTCCGGGCAATGATACCGTTCACACAAAACCCATTTAATTAACTGTACAGAAGTGTTTGCAAAACTGACGGATTTCCACGCAGTGAATGTATGCTAACAATGAAGTCTGATATGTGGGCCCGTCGGTGAACTACTTGGTTTTGTTAGTTTTCCTTTTTTTAACTTGATTGTACAACTGCATAAACCTACCTCGAGGCGATGTTCAAGTATCCGTGCGTGTGACGTAGCAAACCACCCGTGGGTACTGCAATCGGAAAAAGCTTCCACATTCTTCCGAGAAATGCTCAATAATTATTTAGCTATCCGTCAGATGCTAAATCTTCTATATTAAAATGTTTGCTTGTTCTTTGAAAATTCTGACAATAACTTTTTTGTGTCAACAATTTACTTTGTTTAATGTTCTTACAGCCTTTTTGTAATTGAAGTTGTAATTTAAAAAATCTACGAAATTTCACTTTCAAGAGCTCTAACAAAAAAAATGCACCATGAGAAAATTCTACGACAGGGCTTAAATGATAATATAATGTATACCTAATCATTTTACAAAATATTAGCCGTGAGGTATGTCGGTCCATTAAACTCGGAAAGTACGCGTCTTTTTCTAGAATCGTTCCCGTACTAATATGAATTAGACAGAAAATCATTTAAATTCGGACGAGCTAGCGAGGAAGAATTTAAATTGTTTATATCTTTTGTCATAATGTTAACATGGAGAAAACTGATAGGAAAAGTAACCTATCTGTTGTGAAATACGCATAAATATCAAAACTATGTACATTGTATTAAATTGTAAAACTACAAACTTAAAAGTAGATAACAAATGTATTGCATGACATACATGTATATCAAACTTTGAACACTTCAACATGACAAACATGTATATCAAACTTTGAAAACTTCAACAAAAATCAATAAAAAAGTAACAACGTAACGTATCTGTCTAATATTTATGCCACATCAATGATTGTTACACTACGAGTGCCACTAAAGTTAAGCAGGAACTGCCTACCCTTCCGGAACACCCCCGGTTTTTAGTGGGGTTCGTGTTACTCGATCTTTAGTTTTATATGTATGTTTTGTAGAACGTCGTTTGTCCTTTTGTTCTTTTGCGTTTGGCCATTGTGTTGTCTGTTCTTCGATATACGGATTCTGATTACTCCTTTGGCATCTTAAAACTCTTCTTACAACGAGTTTCTCCAAACTTGACATCTTTCTTGACTTCGGTTCCACTTTTCGGTGGCTGTAGAGGCGCTTAATGGTACATAAGAAATTAATCTCCTCAAATGACATCAGGTTTGTCTAAAAATTAACGCACCAAAGCATTTTTCTGCTGAATCGTGTTCTACATTTTTTCCCAGTTATAATTAACCATTAAATCTTTTTGTTATGTTTAATGTAACAGAACAACATAAAATATTCCTTTTTTGATGGATTTTCAGATAATTGTCAAGTATATACAAAAGTTGGTAACGTAGGTAACGTATCTGGTCACCAAAATCGGGACATACAATCTAAAGACATTTATATTATGACAAATTACTTTAAAATGATGCTAAATGCTTGTTGTTTGATTGGTCAGGGATCGGAGAACGCAAGATAGTACACATATTGTGAGGTTTTGTCAATAGGATACACAAAAGAAAAAAAAACAATGGATATGTTCATATCCTGATTTTCTTGATAAATTGTTGAAGCGAACAAGGAAGCTACTGAACAAAGGGTGTCTAATGGTTAAGTTGAAGTCCTCACTTTAGCGGTCGACACCATGATTTGTCAACCATTACGGAACATCTGTGTGAATATGTTCCGTTTGTCGTAATCATTATCCGGTCCTTTCCTCCTTCATGATTTATTATGGGATTTGTAACAAGACTTACACCACGGGTGCAACTAGTGGAGCAGGATTACTTACCCTTCAGGGGCATCTGAGTTCACCACCGGTTTTCAGTGGGCTTCGTGTTGCTCCATCTCTAGTGTTTTGCTGATCATTGTTTGTCCTTTTCCTTTCGGCCATTCTATTGTCTATCCGTCTCTGATTTACGGATTTTTATTACCCCTTTGGTATCATCAAACTTTTCTTATTAAAAAGAGAAAGACTCTAAAGGCAACATTGAAAATAAATACACCTATATCAATTTATTAGATATAAAGATACACTAAATTAATAAATATCATGTTTTCCAGGACAAAATAAAATATATGTATGTATGTATGTATGTATGTACGTATGTACGTATGTATGTTAAAGATGTTCATTGTGGTTTTTTTAAATCGTGAATGTCTTAAAAGTCTAATGTCGATGATTTGGATGTATTTGATGTCCAGATATTTTTACAATGAGTACATTAAAAACGTTAATTAACACTAATTATCGAGTTTTAAAGTAAAAATGTCCATCCATTCTCTTATTTTCATGAAAACCATCTCGAATATAAATTTCTGTCTGTACGACAATAATGTCTGTCGTTGGAAAATCTGCACGCGGTCGTACAAGAATTTTAAATGATTCTGCTAGAAAAAGAAACAGGAAGGAAGTTTTGGCGAATTATAATAAAACAAGAATTCTAATTCAATTATAATGTAACCCGTATTTGCATTGGCTCTCGAGGGCCGTCAAATCTGCAGTTGACAGGCCTGAAGGAATGCTATATTCCTACTCCGAATGCACTTGCTTGTAAACAATATGGCTGACGACCTATCTTCATCATCGGAAATAACTCCTTTACATGTGGTTCGATCAAACTGCAGTATAATTTTCTAAAAGGGAAATAAATCTTTCAAAATTTATGATATGTATATGTTACCTGGATGTGAATTGATTGATACCGAAAATATCAGCGTGTCGAGCCATAATATGAAGTTTGTTGGCGAGTGAGCGAAGTGAACGAGTCACAAGCTTCATATTCTGTCGAACAGGATGATATTTTTCAGTATCAATCATATTCACATTCAGATGACATGTCTATCATCCTTAAATCAAGCATAAATACGGATACATCTATATTTGTGTTTTCGCGGGGAAAATCACATGATTCAAAATATTCAAAATACTCTTCCCCAAAAGATAGTTCATAAGTATTTTGCAAATATACCATTCAGTTTTACAGGTTTATATAAATGTTAAGATCGTTGAATTTTTCCTTTAATGGTGATATTCGTTTTTTTTTTTTATTATTACAAACATCAAATTCGGCAATAGGATTCACCCATTTTCATTACCAATGCCGTTCTGATTTAGAAAACACAAAGGTCACGATCTCGCTTATGACGTAAACATTATGACGTCTCAGCAGAGGTTATCAAGAATTGTGTCAAGTACATTTTTGGAGGACGATGTTTGTTGATATTGATGACACGACAGTTCTTAATTTGATATATGCTTAAAAAAATAAAATGTTAAGTAGCTAATGGTGTTGATGAATTTTATTTACTTTTGTCATCTTCACAGGAGTTATGTTTAAATGTTGGGAGAATTTGGTGATAACTCCTGCTGACTGTTGATAAGTCCTGCTCTGCTCACGTGAACTTTGATACGAGTTTTGCTTATGGAGTCAGCATGTACAGGGGCGGATTCAAGGGGGGGCGCACCCGTCGCGCGCCCCCCTAAAATTGGAAAATATATGATTTTTTTTGCTTAAAATCGTGATTTTTCACACGAAATACCCAAAAAAATTTCGCGCCTCGCTCCGCTCGGCGCTATTATTTTCAGTGCGCCTCCCTAACTTAAAATCCTGGATCCGCCCCTGATGTAGATATAACAGAAGGGAAGGATGATAAATATATTTATGAGGTGTTGATATTTTGTTGATGTTGAAAATGTTGTATAAACCTTTGAATTCTTTAATGTCATGTACATTCTTTCTAAGTATTTCACAATTCCAAGAGATATTTTCTATTTTTTTCCCACAAATTATTGGGTTTTTTTTCAATATAAAAACGGTAATTCTTTTACCTAAGATATCCCCTTTAGACCGTTTATGTTATTTCAACATAGAGTCAGGGTTCACAATTAAAAGACACATGTAAGCAAAAAAGCATGTTAAATGATGACATAGAACTCTGATGGGGTTTTTTTTCTTTTTTTGTTTGTTTTTGTTTGTTTGTTTTTTTTGTGTTTTTTGTTTGTTTGTTTGTTTGGTTTTTTTTTTGTGGATAAAACGTAAATTTCATGGGAAAAAAGTAGAAATTGGAGGAAATCAGTAGAATGAAAATGTCAAAATACATGATGATACTTAGGCAGAATTGTACTTTAAAAAATGTATGTTGGAAAGCCCAGTTGTTACTGAGAAATTATTTCCATTATTAAACCTGTTTTAGTTTTGAGAATGTTTCTCTTTCTTCTTATCCTCTTTGCCAAACCAATAATTATAAGCTATCCCTCCAACAGTAGCCAATGCTCCTAGAGCAAAAATCCAGGTCAAAGCAGTATCTGCCTGTAAAAAGTAGTATTAGTTTATATCAAGTATTGGTTGCCTAATATCATTTTGTTGTATTTCATTAAATGCTTCACGGTTTTATTTTTACACACTCGCGAGAGCACTTGGAAGCCAAGTGGGTTTATAAATAAAACTGGTGTCATTTTCCGCAAATCAACAAAATGATATTAGGCAAGTAGCATTTATTATAGTTTCTACATGCAGTTATTGTATATAAAATGAAATTGTACTTTCCCAAGAGGCCGATAGTATGATATGCACATTTATGTATATTAGTTTTTACAAGGCAGGTTAGTTAATCTGACAAAAGGAAAGTTTTCTGTTGGAATAATCTATCGAAAATATAAAATATTACATTTCATTTCATACATATAAGTAACATGATATATATGCCCAATGTTTGTAAATAACTTGAAATATTAAAATTATCACCAAAATATTCAAGAATCTTATTAAGTTCATTCAGTAGATTGATTTAACTCGAAATCACGGATTTTCTCAGGCCACCACGATATTATTAAAATGTTTCTTAAATAAAGCCCAATTAAACATTCACAACCCTTACCGTTGATATTAAAGTTTGAACAATCACTATGGAAAGCTGAAATATACTGTGTAAAATGTTCAAGATTAGAGCGTTTCTTAGAACAATGTTGTTCACACGGTCATGTGCTAGAGTTTGTAATAAACTCACATGTGGAAAAAAAACTTTCATGGCCGCATCATGTCACTAAGAGGAGAGATTTAAGTCCTAATTATTGTTTTGTCACGTCACTTGTTATTGAAGTTTCTGTACCAAGATAGTAAAGTAAGCAGTCATGTATATGTGTTAGGGGTATCGATTTTGTATCTTTCTGTGATTTTTGCGATTGGATTTTGGAACTTTTCCGACAGTGTGGTATTTTTTCCCATTTTATTTCATACAGCAAATCGGTATATTTCTATAACATTCTTAAGACTATATGATGTACATTACCTGATCTGATTCATGTACTCCATTTCTACACGAAAAAGTAAAATGTTCACAGTTGTCAAACAGAGCACTATAAGATGTTGGTCCTACGCTACCCAATGCTCTTTCCTTGATTTCTTCTGTGGGTAATGGCCTGTATTTAGTGAAATATATGTAATACAGTGAAGTATCGATCCCTTGATCTCGGATGAGTAATCTATTTGGTTAACTCGAAATGAAACATTGGTTCTCGATAACTTTTAGCTTATTTTATCGTGATTAGCGTAGATATATCTGTCTACGTCAGTACCACGATATATTTGAAATATTTTCTATTTTGGTGCTGTATCCATATTGAATATCATAATTCTTACTTCCAATGTTCGAATGTTCGGTTCCTTTGACGCATCAGGTTTAAATGTACATTCTCGACATACCGAAGTTTCTCTTATTTTCTTTGGTGTCAGTTTGTCGTGGGTAGGAGGAAAATGAGACATTCCTTGACTTTCTAGTTCGTCAATTTATTACTATCTTGTAATGTCTGTTGTTATATTTGTCTTTCGTGAGGCACTTAATTTCGTGGTTTGAAGGTATCAATGAAAACCACGAAAACTCGTGTTCAACTAATAAAAATGAATTCACAGTTTATGGACTGAAAAGAAAATGAGCAAACTTGCTACTATCTTTGAATTATTCATCATGGTCTTCTACAACTTATGGACTTTCTATTTATGTATAGCAACATTCCAGTAGCACCTACGTATGTAGTATGCATCTCTCAGTTCATACGATATTTCAGGGCTTTGTGGTTCCTATCATGATTTCCTTGATAGAGGGTAGCTGATAACAAAAAAAGCATTCGAACCAAAGTTTCCTAGTGGCTACATTTGGATCATCTCTTCAAAAGTGTTACGGTCGCCATCATGGCTTGTTTAACCGTTACATAATATCTTTGTCACAAATGACCACGGATGTTCCTTTGTCGTAATTATAATCCGAGTTTTTACTCATTCATGACTAATCGTCGGATTACCATTACATAATGGAGTGTGAACATTTTTCAAACTTTAGAAATAGGTTCATCGTTACAAATCTACGAGAAAGACCAAATATTCTTAAATTTAAACATATCATGACTGCTTATCAAAAACAAAATTTAGAAAAATTATGTAAATTTATACGAAATATAAATAAATCTTTTATTCTCTAGGCTGTCTTACACCCATGTCTCTGTTGTATATACTGTATATACTGTATATATGTTTATATCTGTTTTGTCTTTGTTATTGTATATTTATGTCTTCTCTGTACCGTTGTATATGATTTATGAGAATAAAGATTGATTGTAAAAAGAACAACTCAACGTACGTCACTAGTGGGGCAGGAACTGCTTACCTTTTCGAAGCACTCGAGTCCACCCCAAGTTCGTGTTACTGGATCTTTAGTTTTCTGTGTAGTGTTTTGTAGATCATTGTTTGTCATGTTGTGCTTTTTATTTTGACCATTTTTTTGTCTTTCCTTCATCGAGTTCTGCTTCTGATTACACCTCTGATATCCTCAAACTTTTCTTTGTATAAAAGTGAAATAGCCTTTTGTTTTCGTTTCTTTGTTTGTTTATCTGTGTATTGCTTTATTATTATTATTATTATTATTATTATTGTGTTATAAGAAGAGTTTCAAGATACCAAAGGGATAATCAGAATTCGTATATCGAAGAACAGAAAAGAAAAAGTAAGAAAGGACAACGATCTACAAAACATACACATAAAATTGAAGATTGAATAACACGAACCTCACTAAAATCCAGGGGTGAACTCAGGTGTTATGGAAGGGTAAGCAGTTCCTGCTCCACTAGTGACATCCGTCGTGTTAATCTAGTTACAAACCCGGTGATAAGTCATGAATAAGGAAAGGACCGGGAAGTGTTTACCACAATTGGAACATATCCGTAGTCATTTGTGACACAGATATTCTATAACGATCAACCAAGTCATGGTGGCGACCGTAAAACTTTCGAAGTGATGACTTCAATTTAACCAAGAGAAACCCTTGGTTCACTATCTTCCTTGTTAGCAGCAACCCACTATCAAGGAAATCCTGATAGGAACCACAAGCTCTGGAATATCGTATCAACTACGAGATATATACTCCATATGCAGGTGCCGCTGGAATGTTGCTACATATAAATGGAAAGTTCACAATGGGAAAATTGAAATAATCTCTTTTGTCATAAAGTTTCGGTCTTAACCGTCCCTCACTGTCAATTCCGAGTGTATATCAAGGTATGAAGCAGATCTATCTGTATTTGTGGTATCCTTTATTTCACGCTCAATGGGATAGAAACGATCAACGAAATCGCCAAACTTAGAATTATTTAGTGAAAAGACATCATCTATATAGCGGAACGTAAAATTAAAGGATTGGGCTAGCTTCTTTTCATTTTTCTTCAGAAGCCCCTGTATGAAGTCTGCCTCATGAAACATGAAAAGCTAAGAAATATGAGTTGTAGAAATCAGGGGCGGATCCAGGCGGGGGGAGGGTGAGGCCGCACCCGGCGCGCTCCCCCCTAAAATTGGAAAAAATATGATTTTTTTTGCGCAAAATCGTGATTTTTCACACGAAATACCCCAAAATTTTCGCACCTCGTTCCGCTCCGCGTGATTATTTTAAGTGCGCCCCCTAACTTGAAATCCTGGATCCGCCCCTTGCAATACTTCTAAAATCTTAACATACTTGTTACTTCAGTCGTATAAAGCAGATTTCATGGAGGTGCTACTCAGAAAAACCAAAAGAAACTAATCTGGTCTTTTAATTTCACGTTCCGCTATAATTTTATTACTGTATAATCTGATCGATTTTGAAACAAGGAATACTGCAGATAATGTAAGGCCTATTTCTTACTTTGACATACACGTTGAAAATTAACCGCTACGGAATGTCACAGACGACCACAAATATGTTTCGTTTGTCATAGTTAAATTCCGTCCTTTCCACGTTAATGACGCGTCACCGAATATGATTTATTACCGGGTTTGTAACATAAGTAACAGGACGGGTACCATTAGTGGGACAGGATTTGCTTGCTCTTCCGGTTCATCTGAGTTCACTGTCTGTTTTAAGTAGGAACAATGTTTGTCAAACTTTAGTTTTCTGTGTAGTCCATTATAAACCATTGACTGTCTGTTCGTCTTTTTGTTTTTTCTTTTGGCCATTGCATTGTTTGTCTTTCGACCTACTGTTCTGATTACCAATTTGATATCTTCAAACCATTCTTGAAAATATAATAATAACTAACGGTGTTCTTGCATCTTTGCTGTTATTCTTTATCATTTTGCTCTCTCCTGCAACATCACAAGCGTTTTCCACTTTTATACAAGCTTTGTCCATCCCACTTCCAGAAGTTGTAAACATTTTACTCGCTGATGAATCCGCTGCCGTTGCAGATGCTTTAACCCCACCTTTGTGTACTACATTTCCTTCTCCTTTAAAACAGGTAAAATCTATACGTTATAGTGTTAGGGTTGGGATGTATAACGCCACTTTCAACCATATTTCAGGTACTAGTATATCGTGGCGGTCAGTTTTATTGGTGGAGGAACCGGAGAATTCCACCGATCTGCTGTAAATCACTGACCAACGCCAGCGAGATTCGAAATCCTCACAACGTTATTGATGATAGTCAGTGATTACATAGGTAAAGCTAAATACCATACTAACTATTCTATTGAAACTAGAGACTCTCCTGACAAGCCTGGATCGCTCACACGAATACATCTTAAGATATACCTTATTTTCGTAATCAGCAAAAATCAATAAAGATGTAGGTAAGATGTAAAAAGGCCGGAATATATGTTAAAAAGCTCCTAACTATGTTCTTACAGTTTAGCTTGAAATAAAGCGGGTTTCGCTAAGTTAAGAGATTTCGATTTTTTTTTGTTACGGCTGACTTCTTACATCGAGTGCGAACAAATCGTCGGATATATTTTTGAAGGGAAACCACCCACAGATAATTCCTGCCAGGTTTGATTCATATTGTCACAGTGGTTACTGAGAAACAAATGGAAAAAGTTAACGACAGACGACGTACAAATGATGGCAAAAGTTCGCACCGGTTTTCAGTGAGATGACAGGTGAAAATGTTTCGTCAACTTCTGGCATGCTATAAAGCGGTATTTGTTCAAGAAGACACAAACGATTTTCGCAGGTTTTGATGAATATACTCTATATAATGTATTTAATTATCAGGCTTTATGATTGGTATTGTATTATTGTCATTTTTAGATATAATGTTTTCAGAGGAAAAGTCAATTAGTAACTAGTTATAGCCCAAAACTTGATGGTTGTATTTAAATTCATTCCGGCTTTGTCAAATTCTAAACATGTATACAACAAACCGGAACGAATGTACATTAATAAACATTGTATTTTTCACTGTAGTAAGTCTAAACCTAGTAATTCTTGGTAGCACGTCAGTGTTAATTATCATGTATCTAAGCATTATAAAGGGTTTGTGTGTCTTAATTTCGCATGTAGACTACTTTTTCATAGCATTATTAAATGATATTATTTGAATATCTCAAGCTCATTAGTAGCATTTGTCATTGTTTATGTCCATCATTTTATCCATGAGTAATCAATGAAGTTAATCACAGCAACATATAGGTAAAAATTCGACTGATAACTACATCTTCTGGTTTCAAGATATAATAATGCTATATGATCATAATACTCATTTTTTTTGTCTTCACTTGTATGCCAATTATGATGAGCTATGATGACATAATCAAAACATGACGAAATATTTTCACCGGAGCTATTTGACGACAGTGTATAAGCTTTAAGGCTATGATTTAAATCATTGGAATGGAAGTGCAAAATTGTAAAAGGAATAAAACTAAGCACTTGATTAAAATCAGGGCTGTCCTATATCTAGGGAAAAGTTATGGAGAGTAAAAATCCATTGTATTAATTAAAAGCAAATTGGATCCAGCCTTATCATTTCATTTATAGATGAGGTCCACAAGAAAGTAAATATCTATTTGTTAATAAGTGAGGAATACAAACTTCTGGATACTCGGGTTTTTATTGCTTATAGTAAAGAAATTTCAAATGCATTTATGTATAAAAGTACCTAACATTAGGTACGTTTTCCCTTTAATTTAAAGAAAGTAGCCTGCCTGCTACAAGATGTTGTATCACCATACTGTTGTGATAAAAGAATTGCGTGACGTTGCACAAGGTCTTCTCTGCCGAACTACTTTTTCCTGATGGTATATCATTGAAATGTGTACACAAAAAAACCCATAAATATCAGCAAAGTGATTGTTCAATGTTCATTCATTGATATTATGTGTCGCAAATTCACGGTCATATGACACTGAAAGTGATCGAACAGTAACGTGACATTATTGAATGAACGTCACCAAATAACGTGAAGTCATGCACACAATATAGTCTCCCTCTGAGTATTGTACAAATTTGTTCATTTTAATTTGACCCTTGTTATTTATTAAACATTTGTTTTTTATTGAAATGTTAGATAAACTTATTACATACTTAGTACATAGTGTGTTTGTACAATATTTTATATCAGGTCTTGTCTGTTGCGTGAACTAACCGCATCACAACTTGTGCTATCGCGACTCGTAGGGATACTGCTTCACACAAGAGCCGTATGATGTGACGTCATGACAAAATAGATCGGCAGAGAAGATCTTGTGCAACGTCACTCCATTCTTTTATCACCACAGTGTGGTGATACAACATCTTGTATCAGACATCTTCTATCAGACAGGCTACTTTTTTATTTTCAAATAAAAACGTACTTAATTTTAGATAAATTATTATATTATTTATGATGTAATACTACTCAATACATTTCATACAAATGTATATACCTACAAACAAATTAGATATTCAACTAAGACACATACAGATGTACTTGTATGAAGATGTTACGAAAAACAGCATATTATCAGGTTATTTACTAATCATATCCTAACCCGGACATCGCTCTAGTCCGGAGTCTTTATTTTATGAACAGGGTCTGGGTCCGTATTCATGTCTGTATTATTATGTACTGGATTCGGGTTATGATTTTATGTACTGGTTAGGATCCATTTTTGATGTATTGAATCCACTGTACGGGTTTTAGAAGTGCCCATAAAATCATATTTACTAGGTTTAGCATTTATAAATATAATTTTAATCTTAATATTCTTACCTTTGAAACGAATTCCTTTGAGATATAACAATTAGAAACGTTATTATTTCATTTACAGAAAATAATATATTAGAAACTGTATTTGAATGTTAAAATTTGAAAAGAACTGCCAAAAATACAGATATCATACAACTGGACATTAGTACATACCAACATAGACTCCAAAATGTGAGAAAGGTCCTCTGGGAAATTCTACCCCATCCCCTTCTTCTAACGTTTCTACAACCGCCTTATTGTATTCTAGTGCCATTCTCTGTTATGACAGCTGAAAAAAAATAACAAAGTTTTGCTTTTAATATCCAGCAAAACCTGTATATACCGATCATCCTTTTAACAAACCATCTCTTTTTCACATTTTAAAAATACTCTTTCCTAACTGAGATAACGTTTATGAAAATCAGTCATATCTTAGAACAAAAACGATTGCGAAAAGTTATTGTTCAACAAAACAACTTTTCAATGTGTATATATGCAATTTTTCAGTAGAAACACTCTGTGGAGTAAGATCAAAATTCGGACACATTATTCTGATTCCGAGGCAACCAGTCTTTGCTCTTTCTTCTTGACACTGTGTTCTTAGCGGAGAAGCAACACATACCAATTTGATACTCCTTGGTTTGACCCGACCGGGGCTCGAACCCACGATCTACCGCACTCGAGGCGAGCACGCTAACCACTATGCCACCGATGCGGTTGAAATTACAAAGAAATGAACTAATTAAACTATATACAATATATACAAGTACAGTAAGTCGACTGATGGAATTAGCCTGCGGAGGGCAGACTATCTTATTTATATAATACAGCAAGTCGACTGATGGAATTAGACTGCGGATGGCAGACTATCTTATTTATATAATACAGTAAGTCGACTGATGGAATTAGACTGCGGAGGGCAGACTATCTTATTTATATAATACAGTAAGTCGACTGATGGAATTAACCTGTGGAGGGTAGACTATCTTATTTATATAATACAGTAAGT
>MJUT01053816.1:482111-492509 GCA_002080005.1 Gigantidas platifrons
TACACCTTGTCCTGATCGATATTCGAACTCACAACATCAGTAGTGATGGGCACTGATTGCATAGGTAGTTGTAAATCCAACTACCACACGAATACGGCCATGACGGCCCCTGAAAAAAAGATATTTGATTTGATTTGATTTGATTTGATTTGATCTATTGTGTTTAGCGCCACTTTCAGCAATATTTCAGCTATATTGTGGCGACCAGTTTTAGTGGTGGAAGAAGCCGGAGTACCACCGACCATGAGCAAGCAACTAGTGAACTTTATTACTTGCGGATGCGAGTCGAGTGCACCCTTTTTTGTAATTTACAAAGCCGGGCGCGAACCCACGCCGTATTGGTGTTAGGCTTGTATGTGAAAAAACATAAGATGTACGACAATATATACAGTACAAGACATACAAACAACACGACATCTCCTTAATAAGAATAATAAGCTTACCTTTATCTAAGAAAACCAATGTTCGTTGTTCAGTGTCCATACCCGCTCTTCCCATGCATATCCATATACCGTCTGTTGAGGTCCACATTTCAGGAATAGCGTCGCCTACCAGGATTTTTGCCAACGTTGTCTTTCCAACTCCAAATGGACCAACTAAATATATGCGGTTCCAATAACATTCGTATGAACCTTCTTTCAGCATATTTTTGAACTCATTAACTGTCTCTAAACCAAGTTCTTTGACTAAATTTTTAAATATATTTTAAGCTTTCAATTTGAAGCAAGAATAAGAGCAATCATACAATACAAAATGTATTTAAGAAAAGTTTGACGATATCAGAGGGGTAATCAGAAGATAATAGAGGGGTAATCAGAAGATAACAAAGGGGTAATCACAAGATAACAGAGGGGTAATCAGAAGAAAACAGA
The DNA here is from genome assembly GCA_002080005.1 of Gigantidas platifrons. Taxonomy (NCBI): domain Eukaryota; kingdom Metazoa; phylum Mollusca; class Bivalvia; order Mytilida; family Modiolidae; genus Gigantidas; species Gigantidas platifrons. The sequence continues at coordinate 482,984 of MJUT01053816.1, forward strand.
GGGGTAATCAGAAGATAACAGAGGGGTAATCAAAAGATAACAAAGGGGTAATCAGAAGATAACAAAGGGGTAATCAGAAGATAACAGAGGGGTAATCAGAAGATAACAAAGGGGTAATCAGAAGATAACAAAGGGGTAATTAGAAGATACTAAAGGGGTAATCAAAAGATAACAGAGGGGTAATCAGAATATAACAGAGGGGTAATCAGAAGATAACAAAGGGGTAATCAGAAGATAACAAAGGGGTAATCAGAAGATACTAAAGAGGTAATCAGAAGAAAACAAAGGGGTAATCAGAAGATAACAGAGGGGTAATCAGAAGATAACAGACGGATAATCAGAAGATACTAAAGGGGTAATCAGAAGATAACAGAGTAGTAATCAGAAGATAACAGAGGGGTAATCAGAAGATAACAGAGGTGTAATCAGAAGATACTAAAGGGGTAATCAGAATATAACAAATGGGTAATCAGAAGATAACAAAGGGGTAATCAGAAGATACTAAAAGGGGTAATCAGAAGATAACAAAGGGGTAATCAGAAGATAACAAAGGGGTAATCAGAAGATAACAGAGGGGTAATCAGAAGATAACAAAGGGGTAATCAGAAGATACTAAAGGGGCAATCAGAAGATAACAAAGGGGTAATCAGAATATACAAGAGGGCAAATCAGAAGATACCAGAGGGGTAATCAGAAGATATCAGAGGGGTAATCAGAAGATAACAGAGGGGTAATCAGAAGATAACAAAGGGGTAATCAGAAGATACTAAAGGGGTAATCAGAAGATAACAAAGGGGTAATAAGAAGATAACAAAAGGATAATCAGAAGATACCAGAGGGGTAATCAGAAGATAACAAAGGGGTAATCAGAATATACTAAAGGGGTCATCAGAAGATAACAAACGGGTAATCAGAAGATAACAAAGGGGTAATCAGAAGATACTAAAGGGGTAATCAGAAGATACCAAATGGGTAATCAGAAGATAACAAAGGGGTAATCAGAAGATGACAAAGCGGTAATCAGAAGATAACAAAGGGGTAATCAGAAGATAACAAATTGGTAATCAGAATAAAACAAAGGGGTAATCAGAAGATAACAAATTGGTAATCAGAAGAAAACAAAGGGGTAATCAGAAGATAACAGATGGGTAATCAGAAGATAACAAAGGGGTAATCAGAAGCCATCTATCGACGAAGGACTGACAATACAACAGAAACCCCACAAAAAAGCTACTGACAAATTGTATCATTTAATCCACTGACCTCCCGCAAGCTACTGACAAATTGTATCATATAATGTTGTATCGAGTAAACCTCGAATGAGTGGGCTTCTAATATAACGCTTATGGTGATAGGCACTGATTGCATAGGTAGGTGTAAATCCAACTACCATACGATCACGACCATGATGTCCCTATATAGAATGAAGTGGATATATTGATTGATTGTTGTTAAGCGTTTATAGAAACGTCAATATCTGATTTAGCGCACACGACACGTTTCTGGAATAGCCTTCATCAGGTGAACTTAAAGTCAAATAACTGGAGATCCATGTATATGCTAAAGATTTGGGGAAAAATACTCGGCTATATACGAACACGATATGCTTACCGTAAATATATGATATATATTAACTATTAGTATTTTTTTTCTCAAGACAAGGATTATCAGGTCCATATCAGATGAGCTCGAAGATAATCCTTGTCTTGCGAAAAAAAATACTAATAATTTTGTATCGGTAATTTCACAATTTTAACACAGCTGTGTGATTTTTTGGTGTGTTTTGACCTTTTTTTTATTTGTTTTGCTTTGTTATAATTTCTTTTTTACAATGAAAAACTGTGCACTACTTTTTGTCGAATTTTTATGCGTAGTGCGGTCTAACGTGACGTCACATGTTGGCGCATGACAAATGACCAACAGCTGTTAATTTCTAGTATCCCGAGTCGGTGGTCAACTGAACGTTGCTACTAAATTTATCGGGTAGTAAAGATCAAAGGAAACTGTAATAAATTACAGATAAACATGTATTTCTTTATGAGAATAAGTCGTGTTCTTTGTTTTTTTTAACACTTTTATGATTTTAAATTGAATAAAAGTGATAAATTTCAGTTCATTATTTCAGATATTTTTCGGTCAGCACTAAACAAGGCAACGATAGCAATATCAACCTTTATTATACGATCCGTTTTCCTTACTTCATTTCTCTATCGTTATTTTTTTTGGGTTAAAAAATAAGGGAATATGAAACACATTATCTTTGTCAACATCAATGTTTATATTTTCTTGTAAGGTATACCATGCTTTTAACATATAATTTGGTAAAAATCTTGAAGACAACAAGATAAATTCATCATAGGTATCTTACAAAAAAGGATTTCAATTCCTAATTTCATATCCTCAACTTTGGAAAAAAAGATATAAGCATGTACTTTTCCACATTGGTAGAATTAAGTTGTATATAAATCAACTTTACTTTATTACAATTATTGGAATTTAATTGGCGAAAGAGCTAAATAAAATATATTTGTCAAAAAAAAGTAAAAGGTAAAGGGACTACTAAGAATAGAGAGTTCCGATCTGTCGTCTGCATGTCCAATGGATTAATTTCTGAGATAATTTGACATACAATACGGGATTTTTCTTTTTGGTTGTTTGTTTTGTTTTGCTTTTTTCTGTTCATTCTGTGAGTTATGTGGACAAAATTAAAGCATAGTAACACCTGAAAGTCCACTGAGGGTTAGAAAAAAAAACAATCGAGCACAATCAGGTCGGCAGTAAATCACCTCCAAAATTTAGCTTTTTTTTTCTATTTAACGTCAATACTTTTTCCTAAAAATTCTTCAAGTGACAAGTATTACTCCCATAGTACAACAACTAAGATAACCAATTTTATTTTGGATGAGATTAAAAGGTCGATTTCTATTTCTGTCTATTACGGATGAAAACGGTCACTAAAATATGGCTGCTGACGAGAAATTTACCTCGAAATTATATATTTTTTTTACTGATTTCATACTCTCCCCACTCAGGTACCAACAAAAGTATTAAATGAGATATGTGTTACGTGTATATTAAACATCATACTAACATATTTTGTTGGTACCTGCTTGTGGAGATACTGAAAATTGACATTAAATACACATTACACATTTTAGTTCTATTGTTATCGATAGGTATTCAAATTTTGGAAATACCTATTTGTCAAAAGAATTCGCACGTGTCTTAGGCCCAGGACAAATAGAGACGTCACTTGAACACCTGGCACAGTGCCGAGGTGTTCAAGTGACGTCACTATGTGGTCTGGGCCTAACACACGTGCTGCTATTTTGACAAATAAATATTTCAAAAGTTATACAATACATACCAATAAATAATATAACAAGTGCGTAAAAATGACAAAGAGTAAAATTATGAAAATATACACCACAAAATGAGATCATGTTAACTTACACACAAAAAAAACCCCAAAAATAATTTTAAAAAACCTGGAAAATCTGTGGCTTGATTGGAACTTGAATGTTAATTCAAACTTTTTAAAATATAGCGTCAAACACCGTCTTCATCCTAAAATGATTTGCGAATATGAATAATTCGTCTTTTCTCCAAATTTAAAACGAATTTAATTTACACAGCAATCGTACTTACTGAGGTTAAAGTGCAGTCATCGTGCAAGTTGCGGACTTGTATTATTAAATTTCCAATACAAACCGGTAAATAGCAAAAATGAGAGAACGATGTTATGTTGGTATGACTGTTTTTTTTATGTGGCCCGGGAGGGGGGGATGCATTGCATTTTAAATGTTTATGTAACAACATTATCGTCATAGATTGAAAACAATAGTTTATTGCAGAATACTATGTAAAATATCCACCTGTTAGTAAAATGTATGTTTTTTTTTCTCAAATACTACAATATAAATGTACATGTACTTACGACTTTGGTCACTTTCACCCAACAAGTAAACATTATCACTAGAGTGTAAGTCAGTCACTGACTTCGATCTCGTGTTCAAGCTAGATAAACACCCTCGCCCGTGCGTTGAGCACTTCGTCCGCTACGCGGTCTCGCCGCACAATTTACACGGGCTCAGGTGTTCATCTAGCTTGAACACCTCGATCTCATTCGGTAACTATTACGTCAGTAATTGAGTATTATAATAATGTTCAAAGGAAAATATTAAAGAGCGTTATGAATTTTAAGTATCATAAATTGCTTTGTTAATAATCTGAATAACAACTGGTTAGATATTGATTAACGTTAAACTGTTTGCTTAACATTTAAATAAAAAAGACTTTGAAGATACCAAAGACGTAATCAGAATTCATAAAACGAAGATCAGATAACAAAATGGTCTAAAGAGAAAGGACAAAAGGACACCGAAAACTAACGACCTAACAAAACGTACCCCAATAAAAACCGGTGGTGGACTCAGGTGCTCCGGAAGGGTAGGTAGTTACTATAGGTACTTATAAACTGGAGTAACTAATTTCGTCAATAAAACCTCCATAATATTTATCCACAAGAGTAATTTGACTGAGTATATCAGTAATAGTATATCAGGAGCCACTATGTATATCAGTAATAGTATATCAGTAATAGTTAATGAGGGTTTGGTTTATGGTGTTTAACGCCACTTTCAACAATATTACAGTCATATTGTGATGGTCAGTTTTATTAGTGAAGGAAACCGTAGTACCCGGTGAAAACAACCGACATGTTGCAAGTCACTGACAAACTTTGCCACATAATGTTGTATCGAGTACACCTCACCATGAACGGGGTTGGAACTCACAATTTTAGTGGTGATAGGTACTGATTGGGAGTGAATAAGAATATCCACAGTAGCATCAATAATCAGGAATGTTTGGCAGATTTTTTTCTTCTCGTTTTGTTTTGCTTTAACATTGTGGATGGGATTAATTTTGTACCAAGGTCGTTCCATTGTCTATACATCTCATTGGAATGACCCTTTTCAGATATATTTTTTGTATATCGACAAGAGAACAAGTTACATTCAACGAGATGATTATTATGATGTTCGATTGGTACTAGACCAACACGATTGGTTGGATTTGTATAGTGAGCTAGTCACTAAAACAACAATGCACATGCAGAAGTGTCACTCCACTCGGCCACATCAGCCTTATTCTGATCGCACTTACTCATCAATGCTGCATACCATTTTGATAGTCTTTAGTTTGACCTGATCCGGCTGTGAAACCGGAATCGATCTCTCTTGATAAACACATGATAATCATTACAATTGTGATCTTTAAAGTTCCTAGGACATTGTTATGTATTGTACTACACACTGGTTAATAAGTCTTTATTCTCTCGCTTTATGAACCTGCAATATTAAATAATGACGATGCATTACGTCCGAATTTAGTACAAACACGTTTCATAATTATATAATATTCTCATCGAATGACTTGCAATGATTTATCAATATGAAACAAATCGACTTCATCACGTAATCTGTTATGTAATATGAAACCTAATGTAATTATTTAGTTTGTTTATGGGCATTTAAAACAATTTACAATTTGAAGTATTTTCAATATCTAATAGTTTCATTTTAATTTTAGATTGTTTACTATTTCTATACTCAAATATATTCCGTAGATTTGACATCAATTTCAAAAACATTTTCATGTACGAGGTATTAATATTTCTTTTACTTTTCTCTTTCTCTTCACTTTCCTTTAGAAACCCACAGACAAAGGAATCAAAAATAAATTAGTAGACCCAATGCTAGCTAATAAAGTAAATGAAAGGGCATCGAAATAAACATTTTGATACGTTAGCGGTCGTATCACATACAGTATTGATACAGCAGTCTATATCAAGTTATATCTACTGTATGACACAATATTACCTTGGGTGTTATACGGGACAAGTAGTTCATACAATACACGTAATATCACGTGATACCTTTTCACAAATACAGACGACGTATGTATCTAACAAGTGTTGTGTTTAGTATTTGTAAAGTAATAATTGTTTGTGTGTGTGCTTTACTTTTTTACTATCCGGATCATTATGACAAGTCGTGCTTGCTAGTTAAAACAGCTTACCCCTCGGGAGCATCTGAGTTCATCCTCGACTTTCAGTGGAGTTCGTTCTTCTCAGTATTTAGTTTTATGTGTATTGTCTCATTGATTAATGTTTGTCCTTTTCTCTCTGTTCTTTTAGCCATTGTGATGTCAGGTCTTCTTTGATTTACAGATTCTGATAACTTCCTTGGTATCTTCATATGCTTAAGCAATGAGCAGAATATCATCTCAGTGCGCAAATGTTCGAAAAACTGTTTAACCTTAGTTGTGTGACGAGAACTACTTACTATATATCGTTCCTTTACTTAAATATCTTTTGTAGACTTTGCTACACTAGTCCAGTGATATTTAAGGTTAATAACAAAATTACCAAACACAGAGCAATCTTCCAAAGGGAAATTCAAAACTTATAAATCAATAAACAGACAAAATCAGTCAACATCCGGGAAACGGGAAAACCGCAATGACCCTGACTTGGTACAGGCATTTCTAAAGAAATGGTGGATTGAATCAGATTTTACGGCGCCAACCTCTCGCTTCCATTACGGTTCAAAAGTTCTGGTTGTAACTAAAACAGCATTTATAACAATACTGGAAAAAATAGGTAAAATAGTAGTCAAACAGTACTAAATTCAGTTAGGAGGGTATCTAATATATCTCGTGAACCATCACTATCAATAACTATGAGTCATTTGAAGTATTTTAATTACGACAGTAAATGTCAAAAGCATTTTTACGTCACACATTCACAAAAAAATACATTTGAAATTGTAAACCACGTATACCAAATCCTTATCTTTATACATTTTCACTATATGAAAATGTATCTTTTACCATTGTATCTGCAGAGACAGAATATATTTCGACAAGATCTTGATATCGGAATATAAACTTTTTAAGAGATCGAATAAGGCGAATATTTTCATAGTCCTGGTCCAGTAGCCTGTTTTTCAGACAAAGATGACGCTTCAAGAAATCAGAATAATTGCAATATCAATATTAAGTATTATCTGGTAATGTCATTTTCATGTAAGATTATTTGTACTTATATATACATCATTAAAACTACTATGTTTTCTCCCTCAGACATACATAACTTATCAGATTTTGACTATCTGGTTTTGGCCGTTTGGCTTACTTGTGAACCATACAATTTTGAATTGTTTGGTTTTCCCATCATTTGACTATGATCGTACCTAATGAACGTTCTTCTAGAAATGTGTCGTGCGGACTAAATTAGATATCTATCATCAAAGGAAAAAGTTAAGCACCCCCATGTTTTTTAAATGACAAATGATACGACAAGTGTCACGAGATTACTGACCAGATAATCTCAAGAACGCAATGGTGACCTGTTAGGACATTATATTGGCTGTAAGAAACCACAAATAAATCAAGATAAATGTTAATTTAATGAATATTTAATCACAATATCACAAGGACAGTTTTTGCAGTAAAACATGTCCATTTTAAGTATTGACCTTCACAGTTCAAAAAGCACGATAAGATTGTCATTTCACTTTCAAAACGTCACTTATGAATCATTTGACGACATCTATTGTTCAAAGTTCAGTACCGGGTGTAACACCCACGTGCTTTGATGACGGCCTCAACCCTGCGTCTCATCCCTCCAGTTAGACGTCGGATCTCCTGTTGTGATAGCTGCTGCCATTCCCGATACAATGCTGCTTCCAACTGACGAATGTTTTGCACAGGAGGTTCCCGAGCATGTATACGACGGCCTAACATGTCCGAAGTATGCTTTATGGGATTCAAATCCGGACTCATGGCTGGCCAAGGAATAGAAGTCACGGCTTCGCTTTAGAGGTAGGCGGTTACTTCCTTTGAGCGATGAGGCCTGGCGTTGTCATCCATATGCACAGGCCTTGTAGCTAGTGGGTAGTTGTCCATATGGGGGACAAGAACTGATTGCAATACGTCTCTGATGTACTGATCACCAGTTAGGTTGCCTTGTATGGTGACTAAATCCAGATGGCAGTCATGAGAGATACACCATTACTGAGCCTCCACCGTAAGGGACAGTTGGATGGATGTTCCGTGAGGGTAAAGGCTGTATTTTTGTGTCTCCAAACCCTCATCCGGCCGTCGGTATTGGCATGCCTGTTGATATTGGTATGCCTGTTGATATTGGCATGCCTGTTGATATTGGTATGCCTGTTGATATTGGTATGCCTGTTGATATTGGAATGCCTGTTGATATTGGCATGCCTGTTGATATTGGTATGCCTGTTGATATTGGGAATGCCTGTTGATATTGGCATGCCTGTTGATATTGGCATGCCTGTTGATATTGGTATGCCTGTTGATATTGGTATGCCTGTTGATATTGGTATGTTTGTTGATCATCACGGAAATATTGTTACAATGGCCATAAATATCCATAAAACGAATCCGTGAGGCAGTCTTGGTTATCTCATCCAATTGCGTTTGAAATTTAAGTTTCTAAATAATTTTGTAATTTATTAAAACAAAGCTCCATTTCTCTTACCCACAGATAATCTTAGCTGATTCTGGCTATCATGTTTAGAACCATTGATTCACTTGCTCTCAAGCACTTTTAACACGACGGGAGACACCAGTGGAGCAGGAACTGCTTACCCTTCCGGAGCACCTGAGTTCACCCCCTGGACTTTAGTGGGGTTCGCGTTACTCGATCTTTAGTTTTATATGTATGTTTTTGTCGATCGTTGTTTGTCCTTTTGTACTTTTTCCTTTGGCCATTATGTTGTCTGTTCTTCTTCGATATACGGTTTCTGATTGCCTCTTTGGTATCTTCAAACTCATCTTAAAATATTTGATTTTCCAATCTTGTGGATATGAGCTTACCTGATAATGATTTCCCAAGAAATGGGCCGTGTGTAATAAATCAAATGTCTACGCTAGTATTGTTTTCTTTTGTCTAGCTGTTTTCGTGTTGCTATATTGCCTTCTCATCTGTCGTAATATACACAGTTTGGTTAACCAGTGATATCGCTAATTGCTGTCTCAATTAAAAGAAATATTAAAAGCATTACTTCACTTTATCCGGATTCCGTAATAATATTTGACAAAACAGTCATCATTATTAAGATGCCTGTTCCATTTTAAGGCTTGTGTGGATGCTGGACAGACTGAAGCATAATAATAATTATATATATGACTTGTTTCAACAACTTACGAGCGGTGATTGCCTTATTAGATGATCATTTTATTGTCTTCCCGTTAGCGCACGAGTGTTATGAGTTTGAAGATACCAAAGGGTGAATCAGAATCCGTAAATCGAAGGACAGACAACACAATGGCCACAAGAAAAAGGACAAGAAGGACAGACAACACAATGGCCACAAGAAAAAGGACAAGAAGGACAGACAACACAGTGGTCACAAGAAAAAGGACAAGAAGGACAGACAACACAATGGCCACAAGAAAAAGGACAAGAAGGACAGACAACACAATGGCCACAAGA
>MJUT01053833.1:12302-27198 GCA_002080005.1 Gigantidas platifrons
TGATCATTGGGTGATCTTGTACTAAACTTATAAATCGTTTGCTGATCGGAAATTCAAAATGGCCACCATGACTCGATTTAGTTTAACATTGGACCCTATGGGAATTTCACATTTTCATCTTTTTTTCTGAAACCACGAAAAAGATTTGTACCAAACTTGGTAGAAATGTTCATTAGATGGTCATATACAATATTTTTGTGTTTGGCGCTGATCGGAAATCCAACATGGCTGCCAGGGCCCATAATGTGTTCTGATTGGTTGAAATTTTAAAAATCTTCTTGTTAGAAACCACTAAGCCAATTGAATTGTGACTTTACAGGAATGATCATTGGGTGATCTTGTACTAAACTTATAAATCGTTTGCTGATCGGAAATTCAAAATGGCCACCATGACTCGATTTAGTTTAACATTGGACCCTATGGGAATTTCACATTTTCATCTTTTTTTCTGAAACCACGAAAAAGATTTGTACCAAACTTGGTAGAAATGTTCATTAGATGGTCATATACAATATTTTTGTGTTTGGCGCTGATCGGAAATCCAACATGGCTGCCAGGGCCCATAATGTGTTCTGATTGGTTGAAATTTTAAAAATCTTCTTGTTAGAAACCACTAAGCCAATTGAATTGCGACTTTACAGGAATGATCATTGGGTGGTACTGTACTAAACTTGTGAATCGTTTGCTGATCGGAAATTCAAGATGGCCACCATGACTCGACTTAGTTTTACCATAGGACCCTATGGAAAAAATGTTTAAAAGTCTTCTCCTCTGAAACCAGCAAGTCAATTTAAAGCAAACATGGCATGAATGGTCCTTAGGTGGTCAACTTTCAAAATGATGTCCTGTGAACCCAACCTCCATCCAAGATGGCTGCCATCAGCGGACATAGTTTTACCATAGGACCCTATGGAAAAAATGTTTAAAAGTCTTCTCCTCTGAAACCAGCAAGTCAATTTAAAGCAAACATGGCATGAATGGTCCTTAGGTGGTCAACTTTCAAAATGATGTCCTGTGAACCCAACCTCCATCCAAGATGGCTGCCATCAGCGGACATAGTTTTAACATAGGACCCTATGGGAAAATTGTTTAAAAGTCTTCTCCTCAGAAACCAGTCGGTCAATTTAAAGCAAACATGGCATGGATGGCCCTTGGGTAGTATACTTTTAAAATTGTGTCCGGTGACCACGACCTCCATCCAAGATGGCTGCCATGAGCAGACATAGTTTTAACATAGAACCCTATGTCATTTGAATAGTAACTTAGATGTATTCGGCATGAGACATTCTTAAGAGGACTTGGTTATGTCAGGTGAGCGATACAGGCTCATCTGAGCCTCTAGTTTCATCAAATTTTAAAAATTTTAAAAATATGCAGCATTTCAAGATCTACCTACCCTGCAATTTTGAAGTAAATCCCATTACCCATTTTGGAGTTACTGCCCTTTTTAGCTCACCTGGCCAAAGGCCATGTGAGCTTTTGCCATCAGGTTTCGTCCGTCGTCGTTGTCGTCCGTCGTAAACTTTTCACATTTTAATCTTCTTCTCAGAAACCACTGGGCCAATTTAGACCAAACTTTGGTGGAATGGTCCTTGGATGGCCTCCTTCCAAAATTGTGTCCGGTGATCCCGATTTCCAACCAAGATGGCCGCAAAGCTAAAAATAGAAAAGGGGGATGAAATTTTAATTGTCCATTGCTGCTTCAGTATAAGTCAAAATGAGTTCAAATTTTAACTGCAGCTACATGGCAAGGAGTAATTTAACATATATTCCGGGTTTTTCTGTGAAATTTTTCTTTCAGCCGATTTATACCGATTATGCAATTTAGGCATATTTTGATAAAAGATCACATTTAAATCTTCTCCTCTGAAACTGCTGAACCAAATTAAACCAAACCCTGCAGGAATGGTCCCTGGATAGTCTCCTTCCAAACTTTTGTCCGGTGATCCCGACTTCCAACAAAGATGGCCACCAAGCTTAAAATAGAAAAAAGGGAGGATGAAATTTTAAAAAATCTTCTCTGAAACTACTGAGCCAATCTCAACCAAACTTTGCTGAAATAATCCTTGGGTGGTCCTCTTCCAAAATTGTGTCCGGCATTTCAGACCACTGACCAAGATGGCCGCCACAGCCGAACTTAATTTAACACAGGATCCTATGGGAAATTCCCATCAAAATCTTCTTGTCTGAACCCATTTGCTCAATAAGAACTAAATTTTGATGAAATAGTCATTGGATGGTTATCTTCCAAAAATGTGTCCGGGGGTTCGGCCCTTCGACCAAGATGGCCCCCACAGCTGAACTTAGCTTAACATAGGACCCTATTGGAAATTCATATAAAAATTTCCTCCGACAAAACCACTGGGCCAATTGCAACCAAATGTTGGTGGAATGGTCCTTGGATGGCCCCCTTCCAAAATTATGTCCGGTGATTCCGACTTCCGACCAAGATGGCCACCAAACCAAAAAATAGAAAAAAAGGGGGATGAAATTAAAAAAAATGTTCTCCTCTGAAACTACTTAACCAATCTCAACCAAACTTTGCTGAAGTGATCCTTGGGTGGTCCCCTTCCAAAATTGTGTCCAGCATTTCAGATCTCTGACCAAGATGGCCACCACAGCCGAACTTGATTTAACATAGGACCCTATGGGAAATTCTCATACAAATCTTCTTGTCTGGAACCAGTTGCTCAATTGGAACCAAACTTTGATAAAATATTCATTGGATGGTCCTCTTCCAAAATTGTGTCTGGTGGTCCCGCCCTCTGACCAAGATGGCTGCACAGCTGAACTTAGTTTAACATAGGACCCTATGGGAAATTCACATAAAAACCATCTTGTCTGGAACCAGTAACTCAATTAGAACCAAACTTTGATGGAATAGTCATTCGATGGTACTTTTCCAAAATTGTGCCCGGCAGTCACGCTCTCCCACCAAGATGACCACCACAGTGCAGTTGCGTTGTTATTGAAAGCAGCTTTGATCCAGGTGAGCGATTACAGGCTCCTGGGAGCCTCTGGTTAAGCAATTATTATCCGTCAAAATATTTTTAAGACAAGAAAAATAATGAATTAGGAATTCATTTATAAGGATTGATCACAATTTTTCGTTTGGTTCATTCGAAATAAACGCAAAAATGTGGTATACACCCTTGCGTAACCCGCTTCGACGGTTACCCAGTGTGTACCACATTTTTAGCTCACGTGACCTGAAGGGTCACGTGAGCTATTGCTACCACTGGGCGTCCGTCGTCCGTCTGTCGTTAACTTTTTGCATTTTAATCAACTCCTCTAAAACCACTTGGCCAATTTGAACCAAACTTTGGTGGAATGGTCCTTGGGTGGTCCCCTTTCAGAATTGTGTCCGACAGTCCCCCCTGCCAACCAAAATGGCTGCCGTTACTAAAAATAAAAAATGCAGCTAAAAATCACTTAAATATTATCTCCTCTGAAACTGCTGGGCCAATTGGGCCCAAACTATGGTGGAATGGTCTTCAGATGGTCCTCTTTGAGAATTATGTCCAACGACCTCGGCCGCCAACCAAGATAGCCACCGTTACTAAAAATAGAAAATTTGGCAAAAAAATCACTTAAAAATTATCTCCTCTGAAACTACTGGGACAGTTGGGCCCAAGCTATGTTGGAATGGCCTTTAGGTGGTCATCTTTCAGAATTGTGTCCGATGACCCTGGTCGCCAACCAAGATGGCCACCGTTACTAAAAATAGAAAATTCAGCAAAAAATCACTTAAAAATTATCTCCTCTGAAACTGCTGGGCCAATTGGGCCCAAACTAAGGTGGAATGGTCTTCAGATGGTCCTCTTTGAGAATTGTGTCCGACGACCCTGGCCACAAACCAAGATAGCCGCCGTTACTAAAAATAGAAAATTTGGCAAAAAATCACTTAAAAATTATCTCCTCTGAAACTACTGGGACAATTGGGGCCTAACTATGGTGGAATTGTCTTTAGGTGGTCATCTTTCAGAATTGTGTCCGACGACCCCGGCTACCAACTAATATGGCCACCGTTACTAAAAATAGAAAATTCAGCAAAGAATCACTTAAAAATTATCTCCTCTGAAACTGCTGGACCAATTGGGCCCAAACTATGGTAGAATGGTCTTTAGGTGATCCCCTTTCAGAATTCTGTCCGACGACCCGGCCGCCAGCTAAGATGTCCGCAATTACTAAAAATAGAAAATTTGGCAAAAAATCACTTAAAATGATCTCCTCTGAAACCGCTGAGTCAAATGGGCCCAAACTATGGTGCAATGGTCTTTAGATCAGGTCCCCCTGCAGAATTATATCCGACAACCCCGCCCGCCAAAGAAGATGGAGACCAATGCTAAAAATAGAAGATTCGCAAAAATTCACTTGAAAATTATTTCATCTGAAACTGCTGGGCCAACTTTGAGCCAGGTGAGCAATTACAGGCTCCTAGGAGCCTCTAGTTGAGTTTATTTCTTCATGAACCGAAAAAACATTGATAATACACATATAAATTATTTGTAATTTGCTGACATTTTCATTCATTCAACAACACACACACATTCTTTTCACTCCTCCACTCAATTTTCTCCCTTTGTACACTTGCTCCTATTGATACTGATGATAACAAACAGATAATGACAATTAAAGTTATAAATCAGGAAAACCTGTTTTAAAGGGCCCCAGAATTTTCCAAAAGCTGCCAGTTTATAGTTTTTTTAGCTATGTATTATTCAAGAGATATTAATTTTTATACGCCCGTCGTATTATATGATTGGGTATGGCAGGCGGGCGGGCGTCCACACAGGTTTCCGCACGATAACTTTAGTTCTGTATATCTGATCTTTACCAAACTTGGTCTCATGATTCCCCTGTGAAAGGGGAAGAATCCTATTTATTTTGGGGTTCATTAGGTCAAAGGTCAAGGTCACAGTTACTATAAATATAATTTTTGACAACAGGATCGTTTCCGCACGATAATTTTAGTTCAGTATATTGGATCTTTACCAAACTTGGCCACATGATTCCCCTGTGGAAGGGAAGGAACCCTATTTATTCTGGGGTCATTAGGTCAAAGGTCAAGGTCACCATTACTATAAACAGAATTTTTGACAACAGGATCGTTTCCGCACGATAACTTTAGTTCTGTATATTGGATCTTTACCAAACTTGGCCACATGATTACCCTGTGGAAGGGGAATAACCCTATTTATTTTGGGGTCATTACCATTATACAGTTTGATAATTTATGTAGACGGGCGTATTTTGTGATGCACACATTTCTTGTTATTTTTAGATTAAAATTATTTTCATATATTGTACAAGTTAAAGCCATTTTTAAACAATATTTTGTACATGTTATAGCTTGTATTTTTGCATTGTTCAAGTTATGACATGTACAATTATGGGTGCGTAATGATGGTCCGACAGCTCTTTAGTCCGACAGTTCGATGGTCTGACAGTTCGATAGTCCAACAGTTTGATAGTCTGACACAATGGCAATAACTACTCGACAATTTCCGTTAATAAAATATTGTAAGCGTATTATAATATGCAAATACAGTATTCATACATACGATTTCATTAAATATACATGTACATGTATTTTTTTCTAAAAAGTTTTGGAAGGGTCTGGGCATTAGCGGGGGGGGGGGGTACAATTCTGACGGCAAAATCTCTAGATTTTATTTTAAAAAATGAAAAAAGACCGGGCGTTCACATCCTCTGCATCCTTACTCATGTGTACGGGTCTTCCATGAAAAGCAATATTGTTATGTCCCGCCAACATTGTTCAAATAAGTGATACCAAAATGTTTGAGAGCATCAAAACCAAAAGGGGCCTAAACAAGACAGCCAAAACCGTCTAAGGTCAACTTTGCATGAGGGAGTTGTAACCTTAGTTTTAATACAATTTAAAAAAAAATTATAAACCGAAAATTTACAAAAATTTGTATCAACAAACATGTCATTGCCGAAAAGTGCAATGACTACACATTTTCTTGTTATCGTTGTCATCGTTACATTTCACTGTATTCGTCAAGTAGCAAGCGCCTTATCATAATCATGTAATTATAAATTGTTTAAAGGGGAATCAAAATTCGAGAATTACTTAGACATTTTAGAAGATAAGGACAAATTTACATTGTGTAGATTTAGAACTACGAACCACAGACTACCGGTAGAAGTGGGGAGATGGACAAAAATTATTAGAGAAAACAGGTTCTGTCATATATGTTCAAGAAGAAATTGGGAGACGAGTACCACTATATTTTTGAATGTTCTGAATTTATTAGTGAAAGAAAACTTTATTTTGATTTTGTCCATATAAATAGACATAATATCATTAAATATAATACCCTGATGTCTTCTAAGTCTATATATACTTTAAGTAAACTCTGTAAATTTATCAGAATAGTAAATAAGAGGATATGTCCTCTAGGTTGATTCACTTCTTTTCACAATTCAATATTTGCTTAATTATGTATTACATTTATTTATTTCTTATGTATATTGTGTAAATTGTACATTTCATCTCTGTACCTCTGTAAATTGGTTATGAGAAATAAAGATATATAATAAAATATAAAAAAATACATGTACTTAGTCTAAATTGTGATAATTTGACCTATTCGCCAAGAAGGCATGGTGAAACCCACAGCAGATGATGCTGTACATTCTTGCTCTTAATAGAGGGATTCAAGAGATCATTCCAGAAGGATGTAGTGTAATTAGTTGTGGATTTCCGATGATATCTGCTCCGCAAATAGGGCAAATCGTGTCCGTAAGCTGGACTTCTGTTGCGTTCCTTGAAATACCTAAGCTACACACAAGTCTTCGGAGGTAGCATGAACGGGGTAACTATTAAATTTGTCGGACTATCGAACTGTCTGACTATCGAACCGTCGGACCATCGAACCGTCGGACTATCGATCGGACCCCACAATTATTTTATACATGTTATAGCATGTACAAAATCACAACTTGTACACCACATATATATGTGTATTATAATTTTCACAAGAAACTAAATGTTAATTGTCAATTTAGCTCTAGGGTCTTAATTATTGATATTTTTATTGTATGATTAGTATACCGACAGTCGTCAGTCAAATAAATTGTTACGGATTTCACACCTGTTGTATAACCACCTGTTGACAAACATTTATTAAGGTAGCCTATGCAAGGTAGACCATTACGGATCAGTGGTTTGATTGTGAATTTTAGTTTTATGTTGTTTTAAAGTTCATCTTATCATCTTAGCTAATTAATATTTTATCACTATTTATTAATTTTCATCTACAGATAATATTAATGCCATCCGGAAAAGTATTTGTATATATGCGATTATTTACAATATACTATCAGTCACAATATATCAGTATCTACAATGTACGATCAACCACAATATATGATTATCTACAATATACGATCAGCCACAATATATAATCAGCGAGAATATGCGATAAATAATAATATATGGTCAGGTTAATACAAATTTATTGTTATTTTTTACGTACTTGTATGTTATTTGTTGTATTTTCTAAAATCCTAAATGAACCACATCAGTGGTGTAATGGTGAGCATGCTCGCCTCCAGTGCGGTAGATCTTGGGTTCGAGCCCGATAGGGTCAAATCAAAGGCTATGAAATTGGTATTTGTTGCTTCTTTGCTAAGTATGCAGCATTAAAGAGAAAGAGCAAAGACTGGTTGGATCGAAATCAGAATAATGTGTCCGAGTGGGGGTGCATGTAAATCAGTGAACTGTTGTTTCAGTATGCTAACACTATAAAAATCCAACTAAGTGTGTTGGTCTAGTACAATGAGGACCTCATCATCATTTCATTGAAAATTATCTTGTTCTCGCCATGGCGTTAAACAACAATCACTCACTCACTCAAAAATCCTGAATTAATTGTAATAAATATTTCATTGTGCTGTATTTCAGAAGGCCACATTGAATCGATTAAGAAATGGAGACTAGAGGATAAACTATTTTATGATGAAACTGGGGGATTTACAGCGGCATTGAAAATGGTCCAGTCTAAAAATTATATGACAATAATTGGTGGACCAGGATTGGGAAAGACCGCCACAGCCCGCCATATTGCATTACAGCTAGAGGAGCAAGGATGGGAAGTTGTGCCAGTGTGTGAGCTAAAAGACATCATAGATTATGGAGACAGAGATGTTAAACAAGTGTTTTTACTTGATGATGTATTAGGTATTTTTGCTTTAGATATGAATATTTACCATCGTATTATCAACCATAAAGAACCAATTTTCAAAGCAATAGGGGGGACATCAAAACTATTGTTTACTTGCAGAAAGTCGGTGTATAAGGAGTCTTTTAAGCTTGGATTGTTTGTAACAGAAAACGTCATAGATTTACAGAGTAAAGATAATCAGCTGACTGAAACAGAAAAGATGGCTATTTGCCAATATCATTGTAAAGCTCAAGATGTAAACCCAGATCTCTATACATCCCTTTCATTTACCAAAGCCAATCATATGTTTCCATATCTTTGTAAAATATTTTCAATGGAAAAAAAATACCAGCAGTTGGGAGAAAGCTTCTTCAATAAACCCTTAGAATATTTTATTATTGAACTGGACAAACTGCAGCACACAAACACTATTCAATATGCTGTTCTTGTCTTGTGTCTAGTTAATGGCAAATTATCAGTTGAGCGTTTACCCCACAAACGCATGCAGGAGGAGGTATTTGATAATTGTGGGGTAAATCTAGGTACCCCAGGAAAACAAATAAAAGATGCCATTTACCACATGTCAGAAACCTACTTCACCAAGTTAGATACTGAATATACATTCACACATGACTTTATATATGAAGTTGTCGCCTATCATTATGGTTGTCAAAATCAACATCATATATTAAAGTATTTATCTAGTAGTTACATAGCAAATAAAGTCACAGTATACGAACAAGCTTCAAATGAGGATCATTGCATTCAGATAAGTGAAGATATGTATTTACCTCTTGCCGAAAGACTCTATACAGATATCCAATCTATGAATTTATTTGATGTCTTCATGAATAAGTCACTGAAACATGGTCCATTTCGTGATGTGTTCGAAGGAATGTTGAAGAGAAAACCCTTTGATGAATTTGAGTCATTGATTTTAAGGAAACGTGAGAATATTCGTCATTTTGCACAGAAAACACTTTCTGGCAGTATACATATTCAAGCAGAGTCTGACCTTACTGAACTTATGCGTTTATATCTGCTGTTTGATAAGAAATCTGACATTGGATATAGTGTTAGGGTAATAAGCTGGATAATTAATTACGGTCACACTCATCTTCTTCAGGAAATAATCAACCATGTTAAATATAACGACCATAGCATTAGTTTGATATTTGGCTCTGATGTCATGAAGAACACACGTTTACTAGCACTTGGATGTTACAGTAACACTTTAGATATGGTGGAACTTATACTTGAATATGTAGACCCAAAGTGTATCGACATGGACTATGATGCATTTTCTAACATTGAATGTAAAATTTTGAGATGGTATACACCACTTACGGCAGCATGTGCAGCAGGTAATTTGTGTATCGTGAAAGCATTGCTGAGAAATAAAACTGAAATCAATAAATGTTATAATGATACGAAAGAGTCACCATTGTGTGTAGCAATAAGGCATAGGCATGTGGATGTTGTCAGATGTTTACTTAGTTCTGGTGCAGTTGTTAATTTGTGTCGTGTATGTGGTGACTCACCATTATCTATAGCATCACAGTCAGGATTCTGTGATATTGTGAAGGACCTGGTGGCTCATAATGCAGATGTTAATTTGTGTAATGTATTTGGTCACTCACCATTGTTTATAGCATCACGGTTAGGGCACTGTGATATTGTTAAGTACCTGGTGGCTGCTAATGTAGATGTTAATTTGTGTGATAGATTCAGATTGCGTCAATCACCATTGTTTATAGCATCAAAGAACGGACACTGTGATATTGTTAAGTACCTGATCGCTCATAATGCAAATGTCAATTTGTGTGATGTATATGGTCAATCACCAGTGCTTAAAGCATCAGAGGAAGGACACTGTGATATTGTTAAGTACCTGATCGCTCATAATGCAGATGTCAATTGGTGTGATAGATTTGGTCAATCACCAGTGCTTAAAGCATCAGAGGAAGGAAACTGTGATATTGTGAAGGACCTGGTGGCTCATAATGCAGATGTTAATTTTGTGTGTGATATAGATGGTCACTCACCATTGTTTAGAGCATCACAGTCAGGACACTATGATATTGTTAAGTACCTGGTGGCTCATAATGCAGATGTCAATTTGACTGATGAATACAACCGATCACCACTGTATTCAGCAGCTGAAATGGGTCATTATGACATTGTTCTTTTTCTGTTACAAAACGGTGCAGATGTAAATATCTCCGATGATGATAATAAATTGCCACTGGATGTTGCATCATTCTCTGAGCATTCCGATATCGTTAATTTACTAATTACACGTGGAGCTTTAAGTGCAGGAAGCGAAGCGATTGACATACCAAAAGTACAAGAAGGAAAAGAAAATACAACTTTCACAAGAGAACAGGGAGAAACAGAAGAAATAATATACATGAGGGAGACAAAAGAAGAAAAAGAAGAAATAATTTACACCAGAGAGACAAAAGAAGAAAAAGAAGAATTTGTTAACACCAGAAACGGGGAAGAACAACTAGAAGAGGTAAATGATCTACCTATCTTGTCAATGTCCTTTGGTGGAGATGCTGTTCTTCCTAATGTTGACAACATGTCTCCACTGTCTATTGCTGTACAAAAAAGACAATTTGATACTGTCAAGAATATTATAGAAAATAGTACAGATTTTGATCTAAGTGATACAGGTAAATCACCATTATTTTTGGCAGCAGAAGAAGGTGACCATGATATTGTAGCTTTATTACTTCACAGTAAATACAATGATATAACTAAGACCTACCTCGAGACAACACCTTTAGAGATAGCAGTATGGAGAAATAATATGAAAGTTGTACAACTGTTGATCCAGGAAGAAAATAAACTCCAGAAGTATCAGGGAAATTACCATTTGTTTGAGATTCTTGTGGATTTAAAAAGATCAGAATTTTGTATAAATGAAAAAACTGATAAAGAAGAATGTCATACAAAAGATCGTAATCATCGTCATTTACCATATCCACTGTGGCACATAATAACTGCCAGTAACAATTACTACTTGACTCACCTGTTAAAGATTGGATTGGATATAAATAACTGTGACTATAACGGTAACACGCTTTTCTACAAAATATTGAATAGAACCCGTTGGACGCTTGTTGACAAATTCAAAAGTTTGATGGAACACTTTGAAGATGTTAATGTTGGAGGAAATAAATGGATTTCCTTGTTAGAAATGAAGAGAGGACAGGTACGTCATTTGGAGTACATTAGTATGTTGATGCCTTATGTAACAAGCAATACTGTACCGATTTGTAACGAAACCTTGTCCGAGTTTAGAAAACACGTCAGAAGAAATTCGATCTAATAGACCATATCAACGTTTTTGTGTTTGGCTGTATCATTTCGATTTCGAAATTTTAATGATGGAGAAAAAAGTATATTAAAACATTTCTTTTCTTTACTGGGTTCAATAACGAAGATAAGATACCTTTGAGACGGCAAGCTTTCAAGCAGTCGGTCGACATTTCGTAAACATATTTAGTACATAACATAGAACAATTCTTTATTTTGATTGGATGATTATTGTTTACTATTGTTGAACAGTCTATGTTTAGTCTTTGACAGCGGATGACTAAACCTAGCGATGGGAACTATACCAGTTTGAAACGTTGGCTCAGGACCTATACATCACCAGACAACACTATAGGAAAACAGTTCCCGCGGGAGAAGACAATATTTAACGAATAATTTACTTTAATGTAAACCGGTAAATGATGTGGATTGGCAGCTGTTTTGTCAAACAATATAAAAAAGTCCTAAGATTGTATTTCATATCTAATAAATCTACAAAATATAAATGAGGAACGTTAGTAAAGAATAACAATAAGTTCACACTCTTAAAAAGATCAACACAATCTAAACCCTGCATGTGCATCTCACATTTCTGTACAAAGTATTATTTTGTTTTATCTATATATTTTTTAATTTTGTTTTCAATACAATCTCAGCAGGTGTTTTCTGTTTCTATGTCAACTCTCGCATGACTAAATCCCCGTCATCCATGTACCCGACCCAACAGACTGTTCACCACAATTAAAATGTCACATGTTTCTTTTTTTAGAACAGGGAATTCTATCACAAATGTTCTATTTTAAATTCCAAAAAAGTAACACGTGACATTTACCGCCAGTGAATATTAAATCTAATGCATTGAATACATTTTTTTTATTATTTAAAAAATGACTATTAGTTGAAATCTACAATGTCTTATAATAGAATTTACTAATATAGATTAACAGCACTTATTGTATTTCTGGTTTGGTTTTGTTGTTTAACGCCACTTTCAACAATTTTTCAGTTATATCGTGGCAGTCAGTTTTATTGGTGAAGGAAAACGCAGTACCCAGAGAAAACCATCAAACTGTTGCAAGTCACTGACAAACTTTATCACATATCGAGTACACCTCGCCATGAACAGGGTTTGAACTCACAACTTTTAGTGGTGATAGACACTGATTGCACAGGTAGTTGTAAATCCAACTACCATATGATCACGGCCACGACAGCACCTATTACATTTGTAATTTGAAATAATACTGAATACTTAATTAATGTAAACTTTAAATTCTAGTTGAATATATTACAGATTGATTTTATTTTTGCATTGGTGATATAAAATGACATACCTTTGAAAGATTATGAATTGATAAAACAGTAAAGCATGTCACTTCCGCCACAGCACGCATGGTTTCCCTTATTTTTACATGTCTACCAGTTAATACCATTTTCAATCGGTCATTATAAAATGATATAAACTTTTAACTGCATGTATTGTATATGTAATTTGAAATAATACTGAATACTTAATTAATATAGACTTTAATTTATAGTTGAATTTATATTCAATTTAAAGTTGATATTTTAATTAATATAAATTTTAATTTATAGTTGAATTTATATTGAAATTAAAGTTGAATATTTTAATTAATATATACTTTTATATTTTAACTGTAAATTGTGAAATTACTTTTGACTTATAATACAATATCATTCTCAGATATGTATCTGCTTACTTACTTTATAAAAAAGTTAAACCGAAGAGTTAATCAAGACTATGGACAATCCAGAGACAATGGCAACAATC
This sequence comes from Gigantidas platifrons, assembly GCA_002080005.1. Lineage (NCBI taxonomy): Eukaryota > Metazoa > Mollusca > Bivalvia > Mytilida > Modiolidae > Gigantidas > Gigantidas platifrons. The sequence goes on from MJUT01053833.1 coordinate 25,611, forward strand.
ACCGACACCACCAAACTACCAGGGGAGAACAATCACCGACACCACCAAACTACCAGGGGAGAACAATCACCGACACCACCAAACTACCAGGGGAGAACAATCACCGACACCACCAAACTACCAGGGGAGAACAATCACAGACACCACCAAACTACCGGGGGAGAACAATCACCGACACCACCAAACTACCAGGGGAGAACAATCACCGACACCACCAAACTACCGCGGGAGAACCCTAGTGCTCGTGAAAGGTAGACGAGTTCCTGTTTCAAAGCAGACTGGCTGTTCTCCTGGTTGTCTAATCTTGACATCTAAGTTGACTCCTCTCCGCTTACTAGGAATTTTACAGATATTCTGCTTGTACCCAAACATGTTCATATTTATTCATCAGACATAAATTATTTACCTTAGAGATAGACTGTAATACCAGTCCTCATGTTTCTCGTTCACGGGTACAGATTAGCAGGATTTCTAATTTTAGACAAAACACCCTTATACCTCCCTTTATGTATGTATCCGTGAGTTGCATGACAGAAGCCGTCAATACTATTGGCAGACTAGATAATTCGTACTTTTATTACTATATATTATTTTTTAATACTGATGCTGACTTGACCATGACCAGATGCCGAAATATTCAAACTTTAGGTGTCGATTTGATTATTTAGATAGGTGCCGAAATGACCAGGTGCCGATTTGACCTTATACCTTTTGCAACTACAATGTAGTTCATAATTTACATAGCCAATCCTGTGAGCATATTGAAAAAAAAAGAACAATAAAATAGCTATTTTACAATTGAATTAGTTCTGTCTAATCTAGTAATAATTTTTTGAAAAATAGCAAAGCGGTAATTAGCTGTGGGCAAATCAACAACACAATGGCCACTAGTAATAAATGTTTGAAAGATCCTAAAGCGGTAAATAGCAGTGGGTAAATGGACAACACAATGGTCACTAGTAATACATGTTTGAAAGATACCAAGTTGCATACGCTGCAGACTTGTAGTAATTTTGTTGATTCAAACTTTGCCACCACTCTCCTTGTTGTCAGTGCCATATGGGGACTTAGTGTTGCTTGTCTCAACAGTTAGTTTTTTGTTTTTAATATTTGTATATACAGTTTACATGTAGTAAATATGTAGGTTTACTTTATTTTTAGTTATGTATTTTTATATTTTGTAGTAACTATATTGAATTATTACATTTTTGCCTTTTGATATTACTTTTGATACTATGCTTACGCATAGTTTTATTTTTGATACCGTGCTTACGTATGGTTAAATTAGCCTTTCATTTACCACCATGCTGACGTATGGTTTAATAAGCCTTTCATTTACCACCATGCTGACGTATGGTTTAATTAGCCTTTCATTTACCACCATGCTGACTTATGGTTTAATGAACCTTTCACTTGACACCATGCTGACTTATGGTTTAATGAACCTTTCATTTGACACCATGCTGACTTGTGGTTTAATTAGCCTTTCACTTGACACCATGCTGACTTATGGTTTAATTAGCCTTTCACTTGACACCATGCTGACTTATGGTTTAATTAGCCTTTCACTTGACACCATGCTGACTTA
>MJUT01053844.1:0-22035 GCA_002080005.1 Gigantidas platifrons
TTATATATGATGTAACAGTACAAGACTGATGATTTCTACTTTTATATATGATGTAACAGTACAAGACTGATGATTTCTACTTTTATATATGATGTAACACTACAAGACTGATGATTTCTACTTTTATATATGATGTAACACTACAAGACTGATGATTTCTACTTTTATATATGATGTAACACTACAAGACTGATGATTTGTACTTTTATATATGATGTAAATGTACAATACTGATGCTTTCGATCTTCTCCTAATTTAATATAAAATTTATATGTTCTTCCATAAGTTTTGGGGCTATCGTGACCGTGATCGTATCGTATGGTTGTTGGATTTACCGATTAGTACCATTCGATCACTACAGAGTTCCCCCAGGAGAACACAATAATATAATATAAAAAAAGCTGGAAACTGTAGACTTGACATGTATTTTTTAATAATAAAATAATAAGACTATTTGTGGAAAGATATTTTGAGTATTTCAGTATTTTCATTAACATATATCCTTCTTCAAGTATTTTATGAACCTCAATGCATGCTTCCATTTAAATATAATGGAGTCTGGTACTTGGCATCTTGGAAATTTGGAATAATGGAACAATGTATTTTAACATCATCTGGTCACACGGCAACACCATGAATATAAATCTTCAGAATACACAGAAACATTTTCCACAATTTTTAAATGAATTCCGTTGACTAACACAAATATCTTCACATCACTAAGATACACTAAATACATGTAGAACATTTCTTCTTGAAGGCTACACATCACATTGACAATTGGTATACACTATCAGTCAGAATGGGGGAGAAAATGTGACAAGACATTGTCGAAAACATCATGACACATCAAATATGATTCCACTGTAGAAACACATATCCTGTCCATCAGTTGTTACTGATTGTGTCGAGGATGAAACAACCGTCCGCGTTCGATTAGACAACACAATTTCAGATAAATACAAATAAAATAAACCGAGTTCAACACTAATACATCGCACTAGTGTTGTGTATATAGTTACAATTTGGGATAGCATTAGACATTTGGGGATGATCTATGTTCGTTGCAGTGTAGCTAAATACAGATACCACATTATCTTGTGTAATAGTTGAGGATGTACATGATACATACATACAATAGGTTTGTAAAGTCAGGCCTGAACATACAAAAAAGAAGCTTAAAACAGTTGATTTCACATTTTATTTCAAAAAGTAATAAGATTAGTTCTGGAAAGATCTTTTGAGAATTTCATTGTTTTCATCAAATATATTTCCTTCTTCGAGTATTTCATGAACATCAATGCATGCCTACATTAATATAATGGAATCCGGTACTTGGCATCTTGGAAAGTTTGAATAAAGGAACGATGAATTTAAACATCATATGGTCACACGGTAATACAATGAATATTAATCTTCACAATACACAGACACATTGTCCACAATTTCTTTACATGAATTCTCTAGTTTAGAATTAGCACAAATACCTTCACGTCACTAAGATACACTAAATACATGTAGAACATTTCTTCTTGAAGGCTATACATCACATTGACAATTGGTATACACTATCAGTCAGAATGGGGGAGAAATTGTGACAAGACATTGTCGAAAACATCATGACACATCAAATATGATTCCACTAGAGAAACACACATCCTGTTCATAAGTTTTAACTGATTTTGTCGAGGACGAAAAACCGTCTGTCTTCTATTAGACGATTCGCGTAACACGATTTCCGATAAATACAAATAAAATAAATCGGGTTCAACACTAATACATCGCACTAGACTAAGTGTTACAATTTGGGGTAATATTATACATTTTTGGAGCGATTTATGTTCTATGGAAGGCTGCTAAGATTAGAGACCATATTATCTTGTGTAATGGTTGAGGGTGTACATGATACATACATACATACAATAGGTTTGTGAAGTCAGACTGGAACATATAAAAAATCTTAAAACAGTAGATTTTACATGTTTATTACAATAATTAAAATAATATGACTTGTTCTGGAAAGATCTTTTGATAATTTCATTATTTTTATTAATATATTTCCTTCTTCAAGTATTTCATGAATCTCAAATTCAACGCATGCCAACATTCATATAACGGAGTCTGGTACTTGACATCTGGGAAATTTTGAATAATGGCACAATGCATTTTAACATCATCTGGTCACAAAGTAACACAATGAATATAAATCTTCAGAATACACAGATACATTTTCCTCATTTTTTTTTAATGAATTCCGTTGATTAGAATTAACACAAATATCTTCACATAAGATACACTAAATGCATGTAGAACATTTCGTCTTGAAGGCTACACATCACATTGACAATTGGTATCCACTATCAGTCAGAATGGGGGAGAAAATGTGACAAGACATTGTCGAAAACATCATGACACATCAAATATGATTCCACTGTAGAAACACACGTTATTACTGATTGTGTCGAGGCCAAAAACCGTCAGCGTTCGATTAGACGATTCGCTCAACACGATTTCCGACAAATAACATAAAATAAACCAAGTTCAAAACTGAAACATCACACTAGTTTTGCGTGTATTGTTACAATTTGGGGTAACCATAGACATTTTCGGGCGATCTATGTTCGATGGGGTGTAGCTAAGAACAGATACGACATTAGCTTGTGTAATGGTTGAGGGTGATATATACATACAATAGCTTTGTAAAGTCAGGCCGGAACGTATAAACAAAAAAAAATTTAAAACAGTTGATTTTTAGATGTTTATTGCAATATTAATATAATAAGACTAGTTCTGGAAAGATCTTTTGAGAATTTCATTATTTTCATTGATATACATGTACTTCCTTCGTCAAGTATTTCATGAACCTCGATGTACGAATCCATTAATATAATGGAGTCTGGTATTTAGCATTTTGGAAATTTTGAATAATGGAACAATGTATTTTAACATCATCTAGTCATACGGTATTTAAACACAATGGATATTAATCTTCAAAACACATACACACATTTTCCACATTTTTAAATGAATTCCGTTGATTAGAATTAGCACAAATACCTTCACGTCACTAAGATACACTAAATACATGTACAACATTTCTTCTTGAAGGCTACACATCACATTGACAATTGGTATCCACTATCTCTCAGAATAGAGAAGAAATAGTGCCAAGAAATCGTCGAAATTATCATGACACATCAAATATGATTCCACTATACGCAGAAATACACATCCTGTCCATCAGTTTTTATTGATTGTGTCGAAGATGAAAAACCGGCAGCGTTCGATTAGACGACTCACGTAACACGATTTCAGATACATTTGTTATATACCATATTTACAAAAGACTGCTCAGACGCGCTAATGTGGGTCATGGGTCACTGTGAGTAGCATGTGTAGTCACGTGAACAGATACGGTGTTGAAAAAACTGTCGATACTCATAAAATATTGAGAAATGCAATAAAATTTTATGTTTGTCTTCAAGAAATATGATAGAAAAAACCATGTGTGAAGTTTTATGACGAAATATCTCCGATTTCTATGTAAATTTACGAGTTGAAGTGGAGAAACACCCACAGGTAAATTTAGCGATGTCTTTTTATCTTGGACAATAATGAGCGTCCTGATTGGATGACCGATTTAAAACACACTGACTCCGCATGGTTTAGCAAGGTTACAGATGGATAGTATACATGTACGATCTTTGTCAAACCAGTCTTTTTTTAAATAGAAAATAGAAAAAAGGGGGGTGAATTTTATTTGTGAATTTTACAGTTAAATAAATGTTATGTTTCGACAGTTTAAAGAGAAAAATAAAAATTTGTTGCGACTAAAGCTTAAATCAGCGTTAAAATTTGAACAAATATCAGTGGTTTTGTAAATGAGATTTATTTTAAATAGAAAATCTTAATTTATTATTTATTAATAATGATACAATTTTATATCCCTTGGGGGATTATTTGAAATAAAAACACAGGACCGGACTTAAAGCAAAAATAATTATCCAGGATTAGTTTTTTTATTAAAAAAAAAATCCAGGACCCCTGTGTCCATGTTTTTTTTTTAAGTTAAATAATATCAAATATTAACATCCACACTTACCTTTTGGACAGCACATTTCTGTGTCCACACTTGTCCTCAGGCAACACTTGTATATTCAATTAAAATAAGTTCAACACTAATACACTGCACTAGTGTTGGGTGTATAGTTACAGTTTGGGGTAACTTTAGACATCTTAGAGCGATCTATGTTCGATGGAATGTAGCTAAAAACAGATATGACATTATCTTGTGTAATGGTTGAGGGTGGACATGATACATACATAGAATAGGTTTGTAAAGTCAGACCGGAACATATAAAAAAAGCTTAAAACTGTAGATTTTACATGTTTATTTGCAATAATTAAAATAATAAGACCAGTTGTGGAAAGATTTTTTTTGAGAATTTCATTAATTTCATTAACATATTTCCTTCTTCAAGTATTTATAAACCCCAATGCATGCCTACTTTAATATAATGGAGTCTGGTACTTGGCATCTTGGAAATTTTGAATAATGGAATAATGTATTTTACCATCATCTGGTCACACCATAACACAATCAATATAAATCTTCAGAATACACAGAAACATTTTCCTCATTTTTTTTAATGATTTCCGTTAATTAGAATTAATACAAATATCTTCCCATCACTAAAATACACTAAATACATGTACCACATTTCTTCTTAAATGATACACATCACATTGACAGTTAGTATCTACTATTAGTCAGAATAGGGGAGAAATTGTACCAGCAAATTGTCGAAAAACTCATGACACATCAAATATGATTTCACTGTAGAAACACGCTTCATGTCCATCAGTTTTTATTGATAGTGTCGAGGACGAAAACCGTCACCGTTCAACACTAATACATCGCACTAGTGTTGGGTGTACTGTATAGTTACAATTTGGGGTAACCTAAGCAATTGTGTGGCGATCTATGTTCGATTGAGTGTAGCAAAAAACAGATACCACATTGGCTTGTGTAATGGTTGAGAGTGTATACATATATACAAATGTACAATAGGTTTGTAAAGTCAGGCCCGAACATATAAAAAAATTTAAACAGTAGATATTACATGTTTATTGCAATAATTAAAATAATAAGACAGTTCTGAAAAGATCTTTTGAGAATTTCACTATTTTTATTAACATATTTCCTTCTTCAAGTATTTCATGGACCTTAATGGATGCCTACATTAATATAATGGAGTCTGGTACTTGGCATCCTTGAAATTTTGGATAATGGGACTATGTATTTTACCATCATCTGGTAATACGTAACACAATTAATATAAATCTTCACAATGCTCAGAAACATTTTCCACATTTTTTTTAATGAATTCCGTTGATTAGAATTAACACAAATAATTATATTCACATTACTAAGACACACTAAATACATGTACAGCTCTTCTTGAAGGCTACACATCACATTGACAATTGGTATCCATTATCAGTCAGAATAAGGGAGAAATTGTACCAGGAAATTGTCGAAAACATCATGACACATCAAATATGATTCCACTGTAGAAAGACACTTCCTGACTATCAGTTTTTACTGCTGGAGTCGAGGACGAAAACCCGTCAGCGTTCGATTAGACGACTCTCATAACACGATTTCCGATCGATACAAATAAAATAAACCGCGTTCAACACTAATACACATCACTATATTTAGTGTTGGATGTATAGCTACAATTTGGGTAACCATAGCCATTATGGAGCGATGGAATGTAGCTAAAATAGATACCACGTTAACTTGCGTAATGACTGAGGGTATACATGATACATACATACAACAAGTTTGTAAAGTCAGGCCATACACTCAAAAGAAGATATATTCCAGTAGTGTATCGGGTCCATATGGACCTATTGCCCCCTATGTTAAACCATTTTTCACTCCTCAATTGTGCAGTCAGCCTTGAGACTTATATCCAAACGTTTTAGGTAAGGTATTTCGTTATTAATGAGTGCTATGTTTCATCTACTCTATCTCAGTAATGTTTGATTTGTATCTGTGTTTCTCGGATAAATTTTCAGTCTGTTTATTGTACACATCTAACAAAGGAGATATAAAGTTACCCAATAGAAGGTCACTCTGCATTTATCCAGGCTTGTGCGGCTGCATTAACCTTTTTCTTTTCTTTTTTTACATCAACAACAAACGTATAATAATGTACACATTTTTTTATTTCGCAATCTTTACATGTATAAACAATTATGTACAATTGAGAATCGTCTACCTTCCGACAGTATCTTCAACCTCACGAAAGGGCCAACAGTATGCTATCTTTCGTGCAGAGACGTAAACTGCCGGAAAACCTTCTTTTGGCCATTACAGGATAGACGACCCTCTTAAAAGCCGTACGGTCGCGTGCTGTAGTCCTGCATGATGACTCTTTTGTCGAAGACTATCCTGTAGACTTTGTCTTGATGTACAGTAAGTAATCTCTTGTGGTCTCTCGTGATCTTGAAGTCGTTCCTCACGGTCTTAACGTCATCTCTGTTGTTAATGACCATGTCCTTGGTCGTATCAAGGTTGATGATCAAGGTGTTCTTGTAGTTGAGAGTGATGCCTCTCACTTTACATATGGTCGTATTTCCATCCTTATCGGGTCTGGCAATCTTGTAAGCATAGTTCTTCGGTCCACCGATGACAAACTCTATTATTCTGTTGTCGGGCACTTCATCGGCAAGATCTCCTAGGTAGTCACCAAGTTCTGGTTTCCACTCGCCTGGCCTAGAGGTATACACGACTGAGTCTGTATCGGCGCATAAGGCACGGGGTCCTAATTGTTCTAAATAACTGTACAACTTCAAACAGCCTTGAGATGTGGAATAGGCTGCTATGACTATGTTGGTTCTCCCGGATTCTTCGAGGAACTCTTCTTTGTATTGGATATCTCATTTCCACCATCTCGTCGCTGACAAAATTTATACCCATCACAAGAATCTGATCGCTGGTCAACATATCGAAATATTCGGCAGGTTCGGATATGTATTTTATCCGAGGCATGTTGGATCTCTGTCCGAATTTCCCCCAAAAGCTATTCAGCATCAGTTTGGCTAATGCTCGCAATCCAGAATTCTTCTTTATGTTGTTGTAGTCCAGGAGTATTCCCTCCTTTTCGTGGTAGTCTCTGATGTACCTCCATTTATCGTTTCGTTCTAATACCACTCTGGCCAGCCGCTGGCTTCCTGCTTCATTTTGAGGAAGGTATTCACGTAATAGTCCTCCAGTTTTCGTTTTCGGATCGTACTGTTCCGTTTCATCGAAATGCCACACTTCGTAGATGCGCTGAACTACATATCCTTTCTCCAATGCTTTCTTCAATTGTCCGTGATCCATGTTCCCATCAATTATCTTTCTTCGTCGTTATGTTAACACGGTGTCTTTTGATGGTTTTCACTACATGTTCTACACAGAGTAAACAACAATTTGGTGTTCATTTTCACTGGTAATACGGGTATGTACAGTCCTCTTGGTGGAAGAATTTTGCATTTGATGAGTCCTTCGTACTGTTGTATATCTGTATAACCTTCAGTGACGATCTTGGGGTGTCCGTTATGTATCTTTCCGGTCTTATTGATCAATGGATAGAGAGAGGTTACATCGACGTATGATATATCCTGATCTTTTTGAAACAATGTAAACGCTTCGGTGCGTCCTCCATAAAAAGCATCTCGGGGTTCTAATGGGTTGATCATCTCGGATTGTTGGACAAAGTTTCGCAAAGTGTCGCTTTCCAACGTAGATATACCCTTGACCTTCCAGGTATCGTTTCTTCTCCATGGTTCGTTGATATAGATTACCCATGGTCATACCATTGACCGGGTTGACAGTGCTGACATTGTTACAATGTAAACATCCATGCCAGAACTTTCCGTTAAATTCCAAGGTGTATTTTTCTCCGTTCTCGTTTTCGCAATATCCATCCACTTTATAAGGTCCAATTTCCTTTTCCCAACAGTTTGTAGCATGTTGAATGTGCACGCCTTCAAACTGTGTTACATATTTGATCCATTGCATGGCTTTGATGGAATGTTTTTCTTCTGGTCGGTATCCTTGTGCTGGAATGATACCGATGGTATCGGGTCGTAGAAATTTCATTCTAAAGACCAAATTGCAAGCCGAGGCTATCGTGATGCATTGCTGAAAAGGATCGATACCTCTGTGTCCGTCGCCAGACGTCATCTCCAAAAACAGTTGTCTAAACGTTAGGCATGCTCTTCTTAATATGTCCACGTCGGAGCGACAGTAACTCAAAAGTTCTCTTTGAAATTCGAATCGTTGTCTGTAGTTGGTCTCATACCACCCATGAAAGATTTCTCTGTCATCTGATTTCATCCCATCTGGGTTGTAGTAGTGTGCGTCTGGTAGATGATTGAGTACGACTGATTGGTTCTCTTTCCTATTGAACAAATGTGGGAAATATCCTTTCTTGAGCTCCTTCAATCCAAATATCTTAGGTAGTTCCGATGATGCGCTAGGTAAAAAGTTGATAGAGTCTATCATTCTAATACGACATCCGGGTACTTCGATATACATGTTCTTGGCACCATTGGCAATAATCGTTGGTTTCACACCGTTTTGGTACAGATACCCTAGTATGGGCAATGAATCATACCCTTTGAAATTGTGTGCTATCGCGGTGGCCCCTTCGTTTTCTCCGGAAAACAACCATTGACAAAAGTGTTCATTTGTGTTCGGTCCGACAAACACCAGTTCGTTCTTTCCACATGTTTGGCAGATACTGTCTTTATCGACACCTTGATCCATGCATTTTAAACACACTATATGTACTACACATAGATTAGGCTTATGTTCGAAAGCTCCACACATCGGTTAATTTGCAATGAATACATTTTCCGTTATCATCCCGTTGGTATCCTTGTTGACACTGAATCCTGTCATCTTGGGTACATTCAAAATCGAAAAAGATGTAAGTCTGTTTCTTCTGTCTGTCATTATAATTCACAGGTAACATGTAACACTGGTGTTCAGATGGATAATAATCTTTACAAGTCTTGCAATGGACGTTTCCACAGGTATGATCTCCCACTCGTTTGTTCACGGTTTGTCCGCAGTTCTTACATTTGTAATAGGAGGCACACGTTGAGTTTCCCAATGGTGTCGTCTTCTTGTGGAGATTAAAACATGCTGGTCCTTTGAAGTATCGTCCACAATCATGACAATGTATCCAATCATCTTCAGTTTGATCGTGAATCTTCCGGCAATTATGGCATACGTTATTGCAAAAGTGTTCTTCTTTGGTGTTATAACCTTTGTAACAGTTTGTACAGAAGCAGATGCGACTCAGGAACGCAGTCATACTGGTAATCATATCGTAATGGTTGTCATGCCAGTACAAGTAGATATTCTTCTCGGCTGTGGGTCCATGGTAAACGATTCCGTTGAAATGCTCTCTCGATATCACACGTATCTGATATCCTACCAGGAATCGTTGAAACGTTTTTACGTCTTCGATTCCGCATTGATGTAGGGGTACTTCCGCCTTGGCGTGTAATTCCATCGCCAACTCTTCTTGGATACGATGACCTTGTCGAATAGAATTCCACTGTTCGTGTCCGTCGATCTTAGCTTTGGCCGTTACGATGGACCTGGCACAACACATGTCATCTTTGTTTTGTATCTGGATGATGCAACGTTTATCTTTCAGGAACCTCTCCGTGTCCACGTAATCACATCTCTTTCCAGTTCCAGCCTTAGGAAGACTGACGTGTTATATTCAGTTGTACACAATGGTCCAGGACGGACTGTTCATTAGACTGTAGCACTCTTTCTGTTTCGGCTAATAGTAGTTCACTGGTCAGTTGGTTCATATGAATAAAAGGTAATCTGATGGGAAAATCCAAATCGGGACATTCAAGGGTCACTTGAACTAAATCCTCTTCCTGTATCCCTTTGGTCACATCTGTTAAAACGGAGTCAAATAGGTTCTGTAGGGTTTTCAATACTTAGTATGTCTGGCGCTCTGGACGTTTAATTCATTGAAAGTAACTCTGTACTCATTGGATTCGGTGTTAAATCGAGGCATCTTATTTCCCTTCTCCTTAGTAATGGTGTAATACTGATCGGGGTGGTTGATATCCATGGGTTGATTTTGTAAACCGGCTCCACTCTGATGTTTCTCCTTCAATGGCGATACAGGGTATCCTTTCGTCTGTACAACAATCCGCATTCTCTACATGGAAAGCTGTCGTTGTTGTGTTTTCTTTCGTGTCTATTGAGATTTTCTTTTCTAATAAAACGCTTATGGCACACTCTACAGGTAAAGGTAGTATGGTGTTTGTTTAGACGCTAGTGCTCCATTAATTGACTGTTCTTGACAAAGGTTTGTTGACAATATCCACAGGAACGCATCTGTAAAAGACAAATATATAGGTATTTACAACATGAATCAAGCATTTTCAACTACATATCAGATAAATTTTATGTGTTAAAACTACATGTATAACTTACATCTGTTCTGTCTAATTGGTGTTTGCTCTGAGCTCTAAACACGTCTGTTCACTTCGGTGTCTGGGCGCAGAATGAGAATGTTTCGCATCGAGTCGATTTTTATAAGTGTAGGATGACGTCATGTTACTAAAATAGATCGATGAGTCATCGAAGTGCTGTGACATCCGACACGGTGAGTTTAATTCTCTTTGTCTCCTGTGGTTTATCTTTTATTTTATGTTTTCCTTGTTGTATTCTGTTTCTACTTCACGTCACAATACCATCAATTTCCTATCTCTCACCCAGCAGCAGAAGCCATATACCCCAGAGCAGCAGCGTTGAAATTCCACCCAAAACACGAAAAACGCAAACAAAAACCTTAACAAAACAAATAAATAGCCATTAAAAAGTTAAATGAACACAAAAAACGTGATTAAAATTGAAAGCATAACGTGAAAACGTCACTAAAAACGTGAAACACACGCAAACGATACGATAAAAACTCGAGCAAACGAGAAACACGATGAAAATATCGAATACTAACATAAAGCAAAAGTAAAAAACAGTATCAAAACGACAAAATTGTAATTAAAAAATAAATGAACATGAAAATTCGAGTGAAAACTCAACAATTAAACTATAAAATCTCAGACAAAACGAAACACATTATGAAAATATCACACATTAACGTAAACATCTATGACAAAACTGTAACAAGTCAACAAAATAGTGATTAAGATGTTGAATACACACGAAAATTAAAGGAAGGAATCAAGAAACGTCGTTATAGATAGAAAGCTCACGAAAAAATATACCTAAAACGAACAATTAATGAATAAAATGTTAAAAGATCACCGAAAATATGACACAAACAAAATCAAACCGAATAATTAGTGAATGAAACGTTAAAAGATCACCGAAAATACGACACAAACAAAAACAAAACGATAAATTAGCCACTAAAATATTAAATTGTCACGGACAATACGACAAAAACAAAAACAAAACGATGTTTTGGCGACTAAAATGTTAAATGGTAATGGAAAAAATCGTAAAAAAAAACGTAGCGAATAATTAGTGAATGGAATGTTAAATGGTAACGAAAGTATCGGAAAATAAAAAAAAAACGAATAATTAGTGAATGGAATGTTAAATGGTAACGGAAAGTATAAATTAAATTAAAAAGAATAATTAGTATTACACCAAGGGAAATAAGATGCCTCGATTTAACACCGAATCCAATGAGTACAGAGTTACATTCAATGAATTAAACGTCCAGAGTGTACCAGCCATATTGAAAACCCTACAGAACCTATTTGACTCCGTTTTAACAGATGTGACCAAAGGAATGCAGGAAGAAAATTTAATTCAAGTTACCCTTGAATGTCCCGATTTGGATTTTCCCATCAGATTACCTTTTATGCAGATGAACCAACTGACCAGTGAACTACTATTAGCCGAAATAGAAAGAGTGCTACAGTCCAACGAACAGTTCGTCCTGGACCATTGTGTACAACTGAATATAACACACGTCAGCCTTCCTAAGGCTGGAACTGGAAAGAGATGTGATTACGTGGACACGGAGAGGTTCCTGAAATATAAACGTTGCATCATCCAGATACAAAACAAAGATGAAATGTGTTGTGCCAGGGCCATCGTAGCTGCCAAACTAAGATCGACGGACACGAACAATGGAATTCTATTCGACAAGGTCATCGTATCCAAGAAAAGTTGGCGTTGGAATTACACACCAAGGCGGGAGTACCTCTACATCAATGCGGAATCGAAGATGTAAAAACGTTTCAACGATTCCTGGTAGGATATCAGATACATGTGATATCGAGAGAGCATTTCAGCGGAATCGTTTACCATGGACCCACAGCCGAGAAGAAGATCTACTTGTACTACCATGACAACCACTACGATATGCTTACCAGCATGACTGCGTTCCTCAGTCACATCTACTTCTGTACAAACTGTTGCAAAGGCTATAACACCAAAGAAGAACACGCTTGCAATAACGTATGCCATAATTCCCGGAAGATTCACGATCAAACTGAAGATGATTGGATACATTGTCATGATTGTGGACGATACTTCAAAGGACCAGCATGTTTAATCTCCAAAAGAAGACGACGCCATTGGGAAACTCAACGTGTGCCTCCTATTACAAATGTAAGAACTGCGGACAAACCGTGAACAAACGATTGGGAGATCATACCTGTGGAAACGTCTATTGCAAGACTTGTAAAGATTATTATCCATCTGAACACCAGTGTTACATGTTACCTGTGAATTATAATGACAGACAGAAGAAACAGACTTACATCTTTTTCGATTTTGAATGTACCCAAGATGACAGGATTCAGTGTCAACAAGGATACCAACGGAATGATAACGGAAAATGTATTCATTGCAAATCACCGATGTGTGGAGCTTTCGAACATAAGCCTAATCTATGTGTAGTACATAGAGTGTGTCTAAAATGCATGGATCAAGGTGTCGATAAAGACAGTATCTGCCAAACATGTGGAAAGAACGAAAATGGAAAATGTATTCATTGCAAATCACCGATGTGTGGAGCTTTCGGACATAAGCCTAATCTATGTGTAGTACATAGAGTGTGTCTAAAATGCATGGATCAAGGTGTCGATAAAGACAGTATCTGCCAAACATGTGGAAAGAACGAACTGGTGTTTGTCGGACCGAACACAACTGAACACTTTTGTCAATGGTTGTTTTCCGGAGAAAACGAAGGGGCCACCGTCATTGCACGTAATTTCAAAGGGTATGATTCATTGCCCATACTAGGGTATCTGTACCAAAACGATGTGAAACCAACGATGGGATGAAATCAGATGAGAGAGAAACCTTTCATGGGTGGTATGAGACCAACTACAGACAACAATTCGAATTTCAAAGAGAACTTTTGAGTTACTGTCGCTCCGACGTGGACATATTAAGAAGAGCCTGCCTAACACTTAGACAATTGTTTTTTGGAGATGACGTCTGGCGACGGACACAGAGGTATCGATCCTTTTCAGCAATGCATCACGATAGCCTCGGCTTGCAATTTGGTCTTTAGAACGAAATTTCTACGACCCGATACCATCGGTATCATTCCAGCACAACTTGACAAGGATACCGACCAGAAGAAAAACATTCCATCAAAGCCATGCAATGGATCAAATATGGAGCACAGTTTGAAGGCGTGCACATTCAACATGCTAGAAACTGTGGGGAAAAGGAAATTGGACCTTGTAAAGTGGATGGATATTACGAAAACGAGAACAGATAAAAATACGTCCTTGAATAAAACGGAAAGTTCTTGGACGGATGTTTACATTGTAACAATGTCAGCACTGTCAACCCGGTCAATGGTATAACCATGGGTGATCAAAATCAACGAACCATGGAGAAGAAACGATACCTGGAAGGTCAAGGGTATATCTACGTTGGAAAGTGGGAATGTGAGTTCGACAGAGAAGTTCGAGAAAACGACACTTTACGCAACTTTTTCCAACAATCCGAGATGATTAACCCATTAGAACCCCGGGATGCTTTTTATGGAGGACGCACCAAAGCGTTTACATTGTTTCAAAAAGATCAGGATATATCATACGTCGATGTAACCTCTCTGTATCCATTTATCAATAAGACTGGAACGATACCTATCGGACACCCCAAGATCGTCACTGAAGGTTATACTGATATACAACAGTACGAAGGACTCATCAAATGCAAAATTCTTCCACCAAGAGTACTGTACATACCCGTATTACCAGTGACAATGAACACCAAATTGTTGTTTACTCTGTGTAGAACATGTAGTGAAAACCATCAACAGACACCGTGTCAACATAACGACGAAGAAGGATCATTGATGGGAACATGGGTCACGGACGAATTGAAGAAAGCATTGGAGAAAGGATATGTAGTTCAGCGCATCTACGAAGTGTGACATTTCGATGAAACGGAACAGTACGATCCGAAAACGAAAACTGGAGAACTATTACGTGAATACCTTCCTCAAAATGAAGCAGGAAGCCAGCGCCTGGCCAGAGTGGTATTAGAACGAAAACGATAAATGGAGGTACATCAGAGACTACAACGAAAAGGAGGGAATACTCCTGGACAACAACAACATAAAGAAGAATCCTGGATTGCGAGCATTAGCCAAACTGATGCTGAATAGCTTTTGGGGAAAATTCGGACAGAGATCCAACATGCCTCTGATAAAATACATATCCGAACCTGCCGAATATTTCGATATGGTGACCAGCGACCAGATTCTTGTGATGGGTATAAATTTTGTCAGCGACGAGATGGTGGAAATGAGATATCAATGCAAAAAGAAGAGTTCGTCGAAGAATCCGGGAGAACCAACATAGTCATAGCAGCCTATACCACAGCTCAAGCCCGTTTTAAGTTGTAGTTATTTAGAACAATTAGGACCCCGTGCATTATACGCCGATACTGACTCAGTCGTGTATACCTCTAGGCCAGGCGAGTGGAAACCACAACTTGGTGACTACCTAGGAGATCTTACCGATGAAGTGCCCGACAACAGAATAATAGAGTTTGTCACCGGTGGACCGAAGAACTATGCTTACAAGATTGCCAGACCCGATAAGGATGGAAATACGACCATATGTAAAGTGAGAGGCATCACTCTCAACTACAAGAACTCCTTGACCATCAACTTTGATACGATCAAGGACATGGTCATTAACAACAGAGATGAGGTCAAGACCGTGAGGAACGACTTCAAGATCACGAGAGACCACCAGAGATTACTTACCGTACATCAAGACAAAGACTACAGGATAGTCTTCGACAAAAGAGTCATTATGCAGGACTACAGCACGCGACCGTACGGCTTTTAAGAGGGTCGTCTATCCTGTAATGACCAAATGAAGGTTTTCTGGCAGTTTACGCCCCTGCACGAAAGATAGCATACTGTGGGCCCTTTCGTGAGGTTGAAGATACTGTTGGAAGGTAGACGATTCTCAATTGTACATAATTGTTTATACATGTAAAGATTGCGAAATAAAAAAAAAATGTGTACATTATTATACGTTTGTTTTTATATAAAAAAAAAGAAAAAATTAAAGGTTAATGCAGCCTCACAAGCCAGTCACAAGCCTGGATATATGCAGAGTGACCTTCTATTGGGTAACTTTATATCTCCTTTGTTAGATGTGTACAATAAACAGACTGAAAATTTATCCGAGAAACACAGATACAAATCAAACATTACTGACGTAGGGTAGATAAAACATACCACTCATTAATAACGAAATACCTTACCTAAAACGTTTGGTTATAGGTCTCAAGGCTGACTGCACAATTAAGGAGTGAAAAATGGTTTAACATAGGGGGCAATAGGTCCATACGGACCCGATACACTACTTATTTCACAGGTTTACAATTGTGACCGATATATTCAAATAAAATACACCAATCTCAACACTAATACACCACACTGGCGTTTGTGCATAGTTATAATTGTGGGGTACCTTTTGCAAGTTTGGGGCAATCCATGTTCGATAGGATGTTGCTAAAAACTGATACCATAATCATGTGTACTGGTTGAGAATGTACATGATACATGCATACAACAAGTTTGTAAAGTCAGGCGCACACACAAAAGAAGGTTAAAACAGTATATTACACAGATCTACAGCTATGTCCGATATATTCAAATAAAATACACCAAGCTCAACACTAATACACCACACTGGTGTTTGTGAATAGATACAATATGGGGTACTACCTTTAGCAACTTTGTGGTGATCTATGTACGATGGAGTATACTCGTAGTTAAAAACAGATACCACATTACCTTGTGTAATGGTCGAGGGTGTACATGATGCATACATATACAAGTTTGTAAAGCCGAACATATAAAAAAGGTTAAAACAGTGGATTTCACATGTGTACAACTGTAAGTTTATTGCAATAATTAAACAAGTAATTGGAATTTCGTCATATGGCAATATCAGGGGATCTACAAAATGTCCCATTGGAATTAAAAAATCCCATGGGAGTCTTGAAGTCCCATCGGTAATTCCAATGTGTGATTTCCCTGTCCACCTTGATGGTGCCGTATGAATATAGCTAGTAACCATAATTAATTCGAATTCAGACTACACGGAACTCCAAATCTACAAACTCAGGCCAATCTCCGTCTCTATAATTCATTTGAAGAGAGTATGAATTGAAATATTGCTAGCAACAATTGCATTAATGCAAGCATTAAAGGCATACAGGCTGTCAGAATTATTATTTTTTTGTTTATATTAAAAGTTGCCAATATTCGATGTTTTATGAAATGCTCTGAGCAAAAAGCCAGGTTTAAAAAATCTGTTATAATGTCGTAATTAGTGAAAATAATTCGAATGTTTAGCATCGTCTGTTGGTGGGATCGCCATTAACACGACCTAATTATGAATCGGCTGCAGTTCCGAAGTTTGCCGAGCAGCGTGTGATAACTGCTATAAATACATGATTTCAGAAATATATCTATGAAATTGGATCCCGGGGTTATCAATTAATATCATATAATGGTATTTAGTAAGAATGACACTTAAAAAAGGAAATACGTGATGAAATCAATAAAAACAAACCCAAACTGTGGAAAGGGTCCCGAAAAGGGAAAATGGTAAACAAATTGCATTGCATATTATTGACAACACTTGAGTTGTCTTTATTATATTTTTTTAGGAAAACAAACAGACATGAAGTTCATTATTTTAGTCTCTAATTTAAAAGAGATATAACCTAGCGTTTTCTCCTGAAAAAAATATATAGAAAAAACTACGATTAAATTCTACTGTCAAAATACGATTCGGCCGAAAAAAGATACTAAATTAGGCTTACATTTTGAAAATTGGAGTAGGTAGGTATAACATCTTTTTTTTTATTTTTACACAAAGCTTGCTGAATCCTCCTAAACGTGTCGTGTTCGTGTAGAATCCGTCAATGTTTTTGTTCTTCCACGATACGATTTTTGCACATCCGACATTTTCTTCATCACCAAACAATTTCGCACATGCGCAAACGCTTTCCCGAATGAGTTCACTGAATATTGGGCGGGTCAATATTGAATTCTTTCCTGGATGGAAGAAAATCAAACAGCGACGTATTTCCTTCGTTCTAGGCTATTTACGTATGATATTATGAAAATTTTCAACTGCAATTTGTATAAAACATCGAATATTGGCAACTTTTAATAAAAAAAAAATCAATTCTGACAGCTTGTATGCCTTCAATTAATTAAACAAAGCAATACATATTTGATGGAAGATGCACACAATTCATTTTTGCCAGGTACAAAATAACTGAACCCCTCTTCAAATAAACACATGTAACACAAGCTTATATCCCCTTGGGCCCTTGAAGAATGAAAATACAATAAATGTTATTAAATTTTTATTATATACTCATACCTGTTAACCCTCCCGCATTTCGCGGGAGACTCCCGCTTTTGAGCTCGGCCTCCCGCAAAGAATGTGCCTCCCGCGCGGGAGACTAAAAACTCCCGCTTTGAAATACTTCTCCCACATTATCTCCCGCGACCATAAATTTGATTAAAATCGAAAAGTTGGACGCCATTTTTGTTGTTTTTATCAGCTGGGTCATTAAAACATTTGCGTGAATCAGCCGATTGTTACTCGGAATTCTCTCGGTTTTTACTAGAAACGCCGATAATGTAAGTTGTTTACAATATCGAGTGGATAACTACACGAATCAAAGTTGTGAAAAAAGAAAATTTGAAGGCGAGTATCGTTCAATTACTTACTTAAATACGAAAAAAAACTTTAACAAAATACAGTTCAACTATGTCACAATCAAGGAGACGTTGGAATTCAGGACCTAGCACCCCTTCTTCAAAGAAAAAGAAACATTATTGCAAATTCTTGGAGGACTGGACAAAATTATACGATTGGGTGCAGCCTACTTCTTTAGGGAATGATATGGCATTTTGCAAACTTTGTTCTACAAATTTTAGTGTCAGCCATGGTGGTGTATATGATATTAAAAGACATGCTGATGGAAATTCACACAAAAAAAGCAGTTGCTTCAACAAGGAAATCAACCAATCTTAAAAATACAGACCCAGAGAGAATTTTTTCTATGTTAAAAAACAATCCAGACAGATATGAGATCTGAGTTGAACAATGACACACTTTGTTCTTTATTATGTGCAAAGCAAAATCAAAACTTGTTGTGTTATGAGTACGAACCAAGTGACTCTGTTCTAAGATCAGCAAAACAAGCTGTATTGTCCTACCAAAGTGGTTTGAAGTAATGTTGCTCAGCATCAACAATAAAAGTTGTACAGTAAATTTTGTTTGCGTTAATCTAAAAAATTTAGTGTGAAAAAGTTCGTCACGCAAAATCTCCCACATTAAATAGTTGGAATGTGGGAGATCTCCCACATGCACAATCTCTGAGGTTAACAGGTATGTATACTTGGTAACTTGCATTCAAACTACACACACACACGTTTTATGATACAGAAAAGTATCTTCAATCAAGTTCTTCTTCTAATACCGGTAGCAATTGCATGTATTCAGGCTATTATTGTTTAAATGTCCACATTCTTGCTGTCTTTAAGTTTGAAGGTAATGCATTCCATAAAATAGTATCTAAATAATGCAATGTTTTCTTCATACAATTTGAATTTAATATAGGCACAAATAAATTGCTATTTTTAGTAGATCTTATAGAATAAGCAATTGATTACATGCAAGAAGTAAAAAGATTGCACAAGTATCCAGTTGCACATCTATTAATACGTTAATACCTCGGCACACATTTATGATATTGAATTAGGTTTTTGATGGATAACCAACCTACATTTGCAATGTTTTAAATAATTGTTTAAGAGGTGTATCAAAAGATTAATTTAAAATTAACCTTGCAGTTTTTGTTTTTTTTTGGTTTTTTTTTGCAATTTACATAATCAATATCATTGTCAACGGTTTCACTCATATTGAACAACAAGCAAAAATGGATGAAGTATAACCCATTATAGTACATTTTAGCCCCTCTTGTGATAGGGTTTTTAGAGGTGGCAATAATCCAATTCTAGATGAATTTATAGATGACATCTTATTTATATGTCGACTCCATGACAAACCGTTGTCTATACCTCTGCCTAATAGTTACTAAATGCAAACGTTTTTCTTCATAATATAAAATATATTTAATTCACAATTTACATGTTTTACCGCCACGATATAACTGAAATATTGTTGAAAGTGGCGTTAAACACCATAACACCCCCTTTTACTGTACACTTTTTTCTGTTTCCAAATAGTATTATAAGCACGCATGAATAAGAAAATGCACATGTTGAAAGTAAAACTTTACCTTCACACCTTATCAACATTTCAAAATCATTTTTAGTTTTGTTTGTCTTTATTCTGTGTCTTGTGTCCAATGTTGTGTTTGTCTCTTGGGTTCGCCCCCTTGTTTTAAATACTAGAGTGGTGTTGTTCATTTTATCTTGTGTATCTTTACGTTCTTAGTTCCGTGTTGTGATGTCCGTTACCATTTCCGCATAAAAACGATGTTCGGTTCGTCTGTATCCATCAGTTGTTTGTAGAGGGCTCGTTTCTTATCTATGTTATTTGTGTTTGTTTGCATATAGTGCTTTTCAACACATTTAACTATATGAGTAACAGTGTGGGCGTCTTGTAAGAGACAGAGACTGTTTGCCCTTCGCGGGTGCCTGGGTTCACCCTAGGTTTGTGGTGGGGTCCGTGTTGCTCATCTTTTTAGTCTTCTGTGTTGTGATTATTTTTGGGGGTTGTTTTTCTTTTCTTCGTTTCCAAATAGTATTAGTAAATTAACACATGTATCGAGACAATCTCTACCCAGAGTTGTCGGTCCTTACACTCACTCCAATTGGAGTGAGTGTAAGGACCGACAACTCTGGGTAGAGATTGGTATCGAGAATACACACAAGGCTTGTGTTTGATTCCTGATTCCCATATTTAATTACATTAATTTTGTATTATTGTTTTCCTTCAAACAGCCAGGTAGCTCTATTTTTTTTTATCTTGTTTTAAAAAGAAAAAAATCGCAAATTGATGTACTAGAGATTACAGGACAATTATGAAACTTTATTTATTTGTTTTAAGACTAAGTTGCTGATTTAGACCTCGTTTTTGCACAACTTGCAAGACAGCGATAGTGCTGGTAGTGTTCCCTCCCAAATAAGTGTAAAAACCAACAACTTTAAAAGGGTCCCTATAATGTGCTCGTGTACAGAAAAAATAAAAATATTTCTATGGATGGATAGTCCATCATGGCATGGGTAACATTAAAAATAATGAGGCATTTAAAGGAGTGTATACTGGGTTTACCTCATTCCGATGGTCTTATGGAAACACACCTTATAAAATATACGATACCTATCGTTTGAATGCATCTGTATTCATACAAACATATTATGCTATGAACTAATAAACAATAATAATATCCTTTTAAAACAGGAGTTTTAACCTTGTGGTCAAGTCATCGATTGTTGACAGTTCTCCGATGGGACCTTTTTTTTACCTTAACCTCGTTTCGATGTACTGGGAATTCCCTGTTATGGAGAGCCATTGGGGCTAATATGCTTGACTGCTTTGGCGGGTTATTTATATCAGATATATTTGAACAAATAAAAGAATTTTTTATTATTTTAAAAATTCTGTATAGCACACTTAGATGGAAAAAAATATGATTGCATAAAATGTAAAAAACAACAATTGATTTTTATTTAATTGTTTGGGATTAAATTTTATGCACTTTTTGGCAATTTTCATTTTAAATTTCACATATTTTAAGAGTTGGAAGAAACATATGATGGTATAATTCCAAAAAACAACACTTGATCTTTTTTTCTAACGTTGTTCACTCATGCCGTATATAGTCTAACCCGAATAATCCAGTCGTTATATTACGCTCCCGCTGGTCGCTACATTAACGCCTGGATGCATTCATTGAAAAAATCCGTCAAACAGGATATAGTAAATCGCTATGACTTATGGGTATTATGACATTAAAATAGGAGGAGCTAAAGTGTTTGTAAATTTGTCCAATGAAGCGATCAGATGATGTAATGCTGTATGCAATACACATATCCGGATAAATATGTACAACCAAACATGAAATAAAATTTAGATGAATAATTACTATTTTTTAAATATTTAAACATATTGATTTTTATTTCAAAATTGGAAAGTAAAGAAAAGCTTGAATTGAATTCATTCTTATAATGATTTTTTAATATTATTTAAAATGAAGATTTTGAAAAAGGTATTTTATGATACTGATGGCTGATTAAAATTGTTTGTCATGCATTAGCTGTCAGTTGTAATATACAGGATCGATGTAACCAATATACAGATAGAGCTCCTACTGTGAAACCATCTATTTTGGTCATATTGTTACGTAATAAGAATAAGAATTAGATAAGAAATTAAAATTTATAGAAGGCAAGGATTTATATAATTAATACATTAAGT
>MJUT01053844.1:23269-39457 GCA_002080005.1 Gigantidas platifrons
AAAAAATAATAAAAAGGAAAAATAAAATTAAAACATGTAAAGTAAACATCGCGCCTATCGGAGTCTTATTGTAGGACTAATGCCGTATATAGCTTTAACTCCGGTCGTATTATCGAAAAACAACAAATTCTCATAATTGTTAATATGGTTTTCCATAATTTTTTCCTGCGTACAACCGTAAGTGCAACTTTATTGTCATTGGTAACTAGGAAGCTGGATAGCAGACGAACATAAAACAGTTTTCACATGTTCAATAAACGATATCTAAGTTGGTTTTTAAGATTTATCAAATGAGATGGCATATAAGCGGGTGAAGGAGAAGTTGAGATTTATTATTATATATAATAAAACGGCAAAAGCATACCTGAAATGCAAGCATTTCCAAAAAGTAGGTGATGTACACAAAGCGTGTCGTCAGTAAAACGTGACCTGCATCCTCTGACCGGCGACTGCGTAAACGGAGGTACGCAAAGCACAAAAAAAAATACCTCGTAACGAGGTATAACACGGAATGAGGTGAAGACACTATACTGTGCAACTTTGAATAATTTGACATTAAACAAAATGGTACCAATCGGTCCTCGACCAGTAAATCACTTCTTTTGTAAATAAAGAGTTTACTTACCGACCAAAACCAGTATTTTCTACGGTCTTTTATATTTCGTCGTTACGCACACCTATATTCAGTTGGAGAAAACACTTACTTTGGTTGTAAATAGCAATCTTAGACCCCCTACTTACAGACTGCAGCCGCCATGTTCTGTTCTTTCTCAGTTCTGAGAAGTTTTCTCAAAATTATTACGCGTCGTCGTTGTGAGTTAAAACAAGGCAGATAAATGTTTACCGGAAGTGACTGACAAGTCGGTCATTCTCTATCCAGAGTTGTCGTTCCCGCTACAGCGGGAGAATGACAAGTCGGGCTGACAATACCGCATCGTTGATGTAATGGTTAGCATGCTCGAGTGGGGTATAGTGGGTTCGATCACCGATCGGAGCAAACCTAATACTATAAATTGGCATTTGTTGCTTTTCCGCTAAGCCTAAAGCACCAACCATTTTATTACCCAAAAAGTTCTATTTTTTTTTTCTCATGTCAGTAGAAAATCAATTTTTTTTTACATACATCGGGTAGTTCTTTTTTTTATATATACATGCATGAGGCAAAGGGGTTTACAGTTTATTCAAGCAGATATTTTATTTCATTTCTATAAAACTGCATGGCTCTGTCTGTAACCAGTTCTTGGGTGATGCGCTTGTTGTTTTTTCAGGACACTTCCACCACTGTGATATTGTCTCAGTCCATCTTACAAGGAATCAAAAGAAGCCTTGTAGAGCTCAAACTATAGATACATACTTGACAAAAAGAGATGAGAAGTCTATAGACATTAATCATTCATTTCATAATATTGTGTGCTTTCTTGGAAACAAATTTCATAAACTTAATGAGATTATTTACTATTACAAAGATACTTTTTATGTTCTAGTCACAATTCTTACTTTATTTTACTTGGCAGTGTTCATATACCAGCAGTTTTATGCTATGTTTTAGTTTCAAGCATTTTGAATGTTGACGTTGCTTCTAGTTTTTTTTCC
Source organism: Gigantidas platifrons (assembly GCA_002080005.1). NCBI lineage: Eukaryota > Metazoa > Mollusca > Bivalvia > Mytilida > Modiolidae > Gigantidas > Gigantidas platifrons. The sequence goes on from MJUT01053844.1 coordinate 24,863, forward strand.
GTAATAATATATATTTGCATATATAGTTTGTCTTTAAAATACAATAGAATTGAATAAACATTATTTCGTAATTGCTTCTATATAAATCTCAAACATGAAACATTGTTATGTTCCTTCTAAAAAGTCGTTCTTTTACAAGACTGGCTTCTAGATCTGCACTGCATACACTTCTTGAAGATTATATTGATCTTTTATTTCGAATTATGATATTTTTTTGTGTGTTTTCAGACTTAATTTTTATTTTTTTTTTACATAAAGGGAAATAAAATATTTTCTTAGACTAAAATTGTTCCTACGATTATACGGAAATCCACGGAATGGTAGTCAGAACATTCTTATAATCGTCATTAGATCGTAGCATAATAAGAAGACGGAAAGATATAGTGTAAATTCACAAACATTATTATTATGTTTGCTTCAGAAAAACTTTGAGCAGAGTGATTTTTGTCGGATTGTCGGAATAACGGACGGTCGAACTATCGAGGGTTAGGTTTATATCTCCTGTCCCTTGTTATACTTAGAACGATACAAATTTGCAGCAGAAGTATCGTAACGTCACCCATGTTCGACGGTGTATTTCACGTAATAAAACTTCACGTTATTTTGATCGGTTCATATGTGAGAGGTTATGGTATGAATATGAAATAATGTAAAACGATCTCAAGACGTCTGAGATTGAAGTGCTTTGCTTTAAATGTAGGAACTTAATTTCAATATCTATCATTTCAGGTTAATAAACGTGATTTTTGTTATTCCATTTTTTACCCTGAAACAAGCTTTAATAACACTTTAAAAAAAACTCAGTGGTGCAGTCCTAATTTGGTTTCTTCGACTACAGTGTCATTAATAATGTAGATGTTGAAGTCACACCCACTGAGTAACAGACACTTTTTTTTCATTAACCGTTGAAAACTGGCGACGTAGTACAAATTGTTTATGAATAAGCATACATGGTGTTGTTTTTCATTGCATAGTTTTGAAACAAAGAAAATAATTGGTTTTTTATTCAGTAAATCAAACACAAATGACAAATTTTACATTTTATATATGATAAGCTTGATCAAGTGATTCTGGTCGCTCTATTGAGATATTAATATTTGCTTGAGACTGTTGAAAATCGGTAATACCAGTATATTATTTCCAATGTCAAAATAATATTTGACAATGATGTTCAAAAAACCAAATTTAACCACCAGAACTGCAATTTTCAACATTGACGAAACCCAACGACATCCATGATAAATATCCCCTCCGGCCCCATTTTGTATGTATTTAAGGGTGTAAGCCTATGGTATGGGAGATAATTACTCTATTTTCATTGTCTTCTCAAATATATGGTCATCTGTGCGTTTGAAAATCCACCCTCAATTCCAAGCTTCTTGGCAAACACAGATTGTTTACATTGGATATGGGCAGTTTTAATTAAAACATGACTCCTTTTCCTTTTAACTTTCTAATGTTGTGCTTTTTTTTGTTTGTCGTTTTATATCTTATTGTTGCTAATAACAGAGTATTATTATCATATGCTGGCATACACTAAATATCATTGAAATATCTCTTTCCAGAAAAAAAATTCCCAGCGAAATACGTTGTAAAAAATGCTAGGAGTGTAACACATTTTGTGTGACAAACTTTTTTTTCATTTAATTTCCAAGTGCATGTTTGTCAATTAAAACATATTAAATATATAAACCAGAATCTTACATATTATGAAACTATTGTACAATTGCTTTAATGAATTAATAAAGTAAAGTCACACTCAAACGACCCCTCCCCCTACCCAACAGACCTGAAAAAAGAAATTTTGTAATTTGGACATCCACCATGTCAAATATGAGAATTCAAACGCTTTTAGTTATTGGTAACTAGTTTTTCTTTATCTCATAAATAAAGAAACAGCAAAGAGTGAGTGTATAATAACTTTAATTCACAATTTCATTTTGTCTGGGTGCCATCCATGAAAAACATAATTTTAAATATTTGAAAAATCCGACGGTAAAAGTTTGTAAAATTTGGTGCTATGCATTATGTCTATATTTATATTCTTCACTGTAGCATTTTTTGTTGGAAAGTAATCAACAGGATTTTTTAAATGAGATTTTTAATACCAGGGTGGTATTATATCAGGGCATCCTAATTTCAAAGCTGAAAAATTGCTCGCTGGACGTTAAACATCAATCAATCAATCAATCAATCAATCAATCAATCAATCAATCAATCAATCAATCAATCAATCAATCAATCAATCAATCAATCAATCAATCAATATCAATCAATCAATCAATCAATCAATCAATCAATTTCAACTGTTTTGCACGTAATTATCTCCAAACAGGATATTTATATATGCTAGAGATTTCATAATTATTCAACGATAACACTCCTAAGTGTATTAAAGCCAAAATATTCCCTTTCAACCAGAAATAAATGTGTATATCTATTAGAAGCATCTGGCCTCAAGTATACCCCCAAAACTGTTATATTTAGGATGTCCTATGCAGAAAACGGGACGATGAAATTTCTTGAAACTTTGGCAGATAATGTATTTACACATAAACTATTCAATGATGCAAATTAAAAAAAAAATATGGGGAATTTTTGGGTTACCCAGGGCTACACCCACGGCACTGGCTTACACCCTTAAAACAACAAGTAAGTCATCATTACTCTCCGTTTAACTCTTTATATATGTTTTCTTAATTATATATAATTAAAACATATTATGTTTGGGTGCGATAGATTTCCGATTATATAAAAACTCATGAAAATTGTTGGTTCCATCAGGAAACTATCTGGCGAGAACATTATCCTTTTATTAAAACCCTCAAACCTACCACAGATGGCGCCACATTTGTTACCGGATGTTGACGATAAGTTGTTTGATGCAGGAACTTTGAACCGATATCATACGACTCGAGAGTCTCGCATACCATAGAACAAAATACTCCCTTTCATTCAGCATCTAGGATATTAAAAGAAATCATAGACAATTTATTTAAAAAATGGTGGAATAAAATATTGGGGATGTCATAACTATAAAAGTGGGCGGAACTTCCAATCGAATGTGACCAGCGTTTCAACATTTTGTCATATGTCTGTGACAAAATTTGTAATAACTTTTACATTGATCGGGGTCGAATTACCTGAAATACAAATTTAATGTGATGGCCGACTTTCTTGCTGAAAATAACCAGTGTGGTCAAAATATCCTGCGTCTTGTGTCAAGAGGAAATGCCATTTTAGCAGAACTTCTCAGACTTTCAGAAGTTATCCCCCCTGTTTTCAAACAAGAAACTCAACTGGATAAATTGAAATATGGAGACATAATAAGTGACTTTACTTACTTTAGAAATGCAGAATACTTTGATAATAAAATTGAATCAAAAATGGTAAGATGCCAAAGCTGATATATTTGAGCAATTAAGACACTGATTTATGCTTTTACTACTGGCTTGCAAACACGCCACAGGGTTGGGTAACAATTGTCGCACGAAACGACCCAAAGCTCTATATTATATTGTACCAAGAATGGTAACAACAAAATTTTCCGCTTCAAAGTTTTTTATCACTACGAATACAAAGCAGAAATTAAATGTCCCAAAATGCACACAATTATTCATAATACAGTAAAGCTTGTTTTTCTGCCCCCGATTAATCGCCAAGCTAACTTATCGCCATGAAATTATCAAGTCCTGCTTTCTTTCCATGTAAAAAACCTTGTTGTAACGTCAAACTCGCATATTGCCATCCACCCAGATGTCAAAAAATAAAATGGTCAATTTACTGTTGATTGTCCCTCGATATATGATGCCAATCAGTTACATGTACATGTATGTCACACGTCGATGATTTTACAGGTAGGTTTACAAGCAATCCTTGTACAAACAATTGGATTACAGTTAATTGTTGTATTATTAAAAGTTGAAACCATAGTGTTAGTTTTATGGTTTGTGAACTCTTTTAAATGTGAATAAAATTTGTTTGAAATTTTCACAGTGTTTCGATTTCGAAGTGTAAAAATGTCTATTCCAAAGCGAAAAAGAAATCTGCTATATCAAACAGAAACGTGAAATCAAATACTATGCAAATAATGAAACATCCTAAAAGCACTCTGCAACAAATAGCAGATTATTTATCTATTTTTTGGGAATTACCTGTAAAGCGTAGAACTGTCATAGATATCATATTCCTATCAAATAAAGAAATTTACACTTCTGAGGATGATCAGGGAACTCCCCGCAAGCGACATCTTACATGTAAATAAGTTCAATGACTTACAAAAGCTTTATTTACAAACGATAATTTCTGTATGTCATGTTTGTATCATGAAATATTTCTTCTATAACTTAAAATGAAATATTATATTTATTGTTTATTTATTGATTTCTTATCAGTTAACAATCATCATCTGTAAATTTGTCATTCTATTTCTGATGGTCATTTAATTATAAACATTATGTTTGTGTCCAAATTTCCAGTTTAAGGCTTCCCTCAGTTTGTCGCCAAACTCATTGTAATGTCAAATTATTGCTGAATAAATTGTAACTGTTTAACTGGGTTTGACTAATAGTTTAAGAAAAATAGTTTCTGTACCTTCACTCTATAATTCTCTATACATGTATATGATAAAGTGCTTTTCTTCTATTTTAACTAACAAAGGATTCTTGAATAAAATTTGAGAAGTAGAACATATAACCAGTAGCAATTCAGATGACAAAAGAAAACAAAAAAAGACTATATTGTATCTACACATGTATAACAATTTATATCTTTTTCACGTTTTAACGTAGTACTTTTTTGCAGGAGCTACAAGATCTAGATGAGGAATTCAGAGAAAACAACATTGAAATCCTTACTAGATTTTACCAAGCATTCTCTAGTGTACACAAATATGTAACTGATTTAACAAAGTAAGTTGTAATAAACTAGATATACTGATACAGCTTATAGCTCTGACGGATTATGAATACAAAATCCCTTATGAGAACCCAGAAATATGACCTAATTTCTTCACTACATAGTGCAACCACTCTGAAAGGGGTGCTGGCTATAGCTAGTTCAGTAGTTGTACAGGAAGAATAAGCTATGCCACTCTTTCCAAAGAGCAGGACTTGCATGTAATTGAGTGTGTTGTGTTTAGAAATTGGAAAATGTTATTCTACTTTCACTTTAAAGACATTTTACTTCTCAGTCAAAATACATCTGTTCATAGACACATTCATGTTTAAAGACAGTTTACTTCTATCCAAAGACTCATTCCACTGCCAGCTGCTTACTTGCATACTGATTTATAGTTTACATGTATATATATATATCAAATATGTTAAAAGGATCATGTCTGTCTTTTGTAGATTTCTTGAAGATTTGGAGGAAGGAATATATATACAACATTCCCTGGAGAGTGTTTTGATAAATGATGATGGAAAACAGTTATTGGTAAGAATAGATATTCAAGACAGGTCTTAGATATACAAACATACCAGAATATTGCAGTTGAATTGGTATTTGTTGCTTCTCCGCTTCTCCATGATGCACACAGTATTAAGGAGAAAGAGCAAAGACTAGTTGGCTAGGAATCAGGATAATGTGTCCAAGTGGGGCAACATGTCTATCCGTGGATTGTTGTTTCAGTGAGCTAGCACTGTTAAAAACCAACTTTAAAGTGTGTTGGTCTAGTACTAAGCAGACCTCATCATCATTTCATTGAAAATTAACTTGTTCTCGCCATATTATAGCTAAAAAATTGCTGAGTTGGCATTAAACAACAATCACTCACTCATCCTTAAACTGTATTGTCAATAAACTTGAATCTTGTACTTTTAAACTTAGCCATTATTTTGATTTTTATACAACTGCAAAAATGTTCTTTTTCAAGGTAAAATGGTATCAAAAAGGGGTAAAATTCTAAAATTTTAGAATTAAAATATAAGTCGGATTTTTATAAGATTTTTCTTTAGATTCCGTATGCAATTTCTTGCATGAAATTTTAAAACAGATTTGACCCAGCTCTTATGGTTTCTGAGATGAAAAACGTTAATATGTTAAAAAGGATCAACACCCAAAGTGTTAATATTTTGTATGTGATTTTTCAATTGAATTCCTAGGAAAATGCCTGTCTGAAGTGTTGATAAAGCTTTTATTGCTTGAGAGATATCAGAAGACCCCTCTTTTTTTGTGTAGTGTTGTGTATTACACTATTTCATGTGATATTTACAGTGTGAAGCACTTTTCTTGTACGGTGTTATGTTAATCACCATTGATACAAAGATAGAAGGCATCATAAGAGAGAGGATATTAGTGTCATATTACAGATATAGGTAAACTTACATTTGTTAAGAAGAAAAGTAAAGAAGGTATACTGAATAAATCTGTTGTTAGGCTAGTTGTTGGTATTTATTGTGACTTTCAACAAATTTCAGCTATATTGTGTCTAGTTTACTCAATTTATTTGAGGAGAAAATCCGACAGAGTTGAAACAAACTGATCAATGAAATCCTTGGCTTGGGTAGGTGTCTGAAATACTTAACAGTTGAAGTGGGTATCTGGGAGGCAATGGAGTTAGTGATGTTAAGCTTGTTGTCAGAAGTCTTAACCACTCGTCCATCCCAGGCCCCTTCAATTAATAGAATTATTTAAGGAACATTTTAAATTTTTGAACAGGTTATACAATATAACCTGAATTGGGGCAGTTTACACTTAATAAACCGCAAAGTGGTTTATGATTGATTTGATTTGATTTGATTGTTGGTGTTTAACACCACTTTCAGCAATATTTCAGCTATTTCATGGCGACCAGTTTTGGTGGTGGAAGAAGCCTGAGTACCCGGAGAGAACCACAAACCATGGGCAAGCAACTAGTAAACACTTGCGGGTGTGAGTTGAGTGCACCCTTTTTTGTAATTTACAAAGCTGGGCACGAATTCACGCCGTATTGGTGATAGGCTTGTATGAGTTGTGAGGTAATCCAACTACCTAACTCATTGAGCCACCTGGGGAAGTTGTTTATGAATAGTGTAAGCTTTTCCAAACCAGGTTATGCAAGTATAATCTGTTCAAAAATTTAAAATATTACTTATAATTTAATTTTGACAACAAAATATAATGATTCCTCAATGTTAATTATAACTATTTCATATGACTGTTTATATTTGTCGTTGGTGACGTCACAATACCAACCCAGGCTATCAAGTACATTTTGTATAACCAAAATTTCCCCAGGCGGATCAGCCAATCAGATTGCAGTTTTCAAATCAAATTAAATCATTATTCCTTGTTTACCAAAAAAGTACAATATATAGATTTTGAAGGCTTATTTAGCCTTTTATCACAAATCTCATATTGTTAACTATATTAATAATATGCTTTGGTTTAATAATTCCTTGACAGTGCCCAGAAAGCTGCAGCAGGTGACTCAAATATTGATGATGTATGTCAACTGTTGAGAAGTACAGGGTTCTCTAATGTTCCAGGATCTAAGAGACCACAAAACTATCCTGAATCATACTTCAAGTAAGTTCACAGAAGTAAATATAACCAAAACTGACCATAAAAACTCCTTCCATTGTGTAATGGTTAACATGTAGGGGATGATGAGTTTAAACCTTGGTTAGGTCATATTAAAATTACATGCTCCAGGACATGGCTTAACATAGACCCTTTGTGAAAGCTGTGACAAAGAACCTTCATTAATGTAAAGTCTTATGGTTTTAAAGATTCAAAATCTTTTACTGATTGTTAAAAGTGGATGTACATGTATACTATTTATTTATTACAATTTATTACAATAATAACAAGGTGAGCGATACAGATACAAGTAGACATATGTTTTACACTTAATTTGAACTATTATCATTTTTTATGGAAGTGCCAGCTGGTATATATGTACTGTTAGTGTGTCAATTTATGGATTTAAAACATGTGTCAATTTAACAGTTAATAACCAGATAAAACCTGTAATGATATTGAACAAACTCAAAATATAGCATAGTATACAAAATATTTTTTTAACTATTTATGTAAGAAAAGGAATTAAAAAATACTTTTGTGATGATTAGACATTACCAGCTGATTTCAAAATATTTACTTTTAGTTTCATGTACCAGAATTATCTTTTTATGAGTATTTCAATCATGACAAAAAAATCACGAAGAAAAGAAATTCAATCAAACTATGGATATTCTTTATAAAAAATACAGTGTTTTTCAAAATCGCAAAACTTCTGAGATGATGATGAGTGATAAAATCAACATTTGCAAAAATTGGTAACATTATGAAAACAGTTTTTAAATGGTAATGTAAAGTTTTTTTATCTGAAATAATTATAAAATTCTGTAAAAAGGCATTTTATTTATAAAAAAAAAAAAGCAAAAACAATATCAATGAACTTTAAAAGAAAAAGAAATAATCTTAAAAAAATAGCAAATAATTTTTGGAATTTTTACTTCATTCCCTCAATTAGATCTTTAATTTTACAAGACAGTTGATAAAAACACACCACATATTTATGTCCTGGAAGTATTTTGTTGGTTTTGGTTAACAGTCACATGTCATTTTATACGTGTTCATACCTGTTAACAGTCACATGTCATTTTATACGTGTTCATACCTGTTAACAGTCACATGTCATTTTATACATGTTCATACCTGTTAACAGTCACATGTCATTTTATACGTGTTCATACCTGTTAACCTCAGAGATTGTGTATGTGGGAGATCTCCCACATTCCAACTATTTAATGTGGGAGATTTTGCGTGACGAATTTTTTCACACTAAAATATTTAGATTAAAGCAAACAAAATTTACTGTACAACTTTTATTGTTGTTGCTGAGCAACATTACTTCAAACCACTTTGGTAGGACAATACACCTTGTTTTGCTGATCTTAGAACAGAGTCACTTGGTTCGTACTCATAACACAACAAGTTTTGATTTTGCTTTGCACATAATAAAGAACAAAGTGTGTCATTGTTCAACTCAGATCTCATATCTGTCTGGATTTTTTTTAACATAGAAAACATTCTCTCTGGGTCTGCATTTTTAAGATTGGTTGATTTCCTTGTTGAAGCAACTGCTTTTTTGTGTGAATCTCCATCAGCATGTCTTTTAATATCATATACACCACCATGGCTGACACTAAAATTTGTAGAACAAAGTTTGCAAAATGCCATATTATTTCCTAAAGAAGTAGGCTGCACCCAATTGTATAATTTTGTCCAGTCCTCCAAGAATTTGCAATAATGTTTCTTTTTCTTTGAAGAAGGGGTGCTAGGTCCTGAATTCCAACGTCTCCTTGATTGTGACATAGTTGAACTGTATTTTTTTTTAAAGTTATTTTCGTATTTAAGTAAGTAATTGAACGATACTCGCCTTCAAATTTTCTTTTTCCACAACTTTGATTCGTGTAGTTATCCATTCGATATTGTAAACAACTTACATTATCGGCGTTTCTAGTAAAAACCAAGAGAATTCTGAGTAACAATCGGCTGATTCACGCAAACGTTTTAATGACCCAGCTGATAAAAACAACAAAAATGGCATCCAACTTTTCGATTTAAATCAAATTTATGGTCGCGGGAGATAATGTGGGAGAAGTATTTCAAAGCGGGAGTTTTTAGTCTCCCACGCGGAAGGCCGAGCTCAAAAGCAGGAGTCACCCGCGAAATGCAGGAGGGTTAACAGGTATGACGTTTTTTGATTGGTTTAAAAAGTTGAGGTTATTTGTATATGTATTGAATCTGAAAATAGACGTCGTTCTCAAGGCATTGTGTGCCGTTGTCAAAATAAATAAGGCACTTTTGGGGTTATTTAAATTTATTTCTGATTATTTGCCTTATTTTGAAACAAAATTAATATATTTTTCAATATCATAACAAAATAAGTTTGAATTAATTTATAAGGATTGATCGAAATTATTTGTTCGGTTCATTAAGGAATATTTAAAATTGCTGAACAGGTTATACGATATAACCTGGTTTGGGTCAGTTTACGCTTTAAAATATTAATAAACCGCTTCGCGGTTTATGAAAAGCGTAAACTGACCCAAAATAGGTTATGCAAGTATACACCTGTTCAACAATTTCAAATATTCCTTATAATTTAATTATTACAACAAAATTTAATGATTCCTCGATTTTGATTACGATTATTTTATGTGACTATTTGAATTTGTCATTGGCGGATGAACATGTTGGTGACGTCACAATACCAACCCAGGTTATCGAGTATAGCCAAATTTTTCTCCAGGCAAATCAGCCAATCAGATTGCAGTATTCAAATCAAATTAAATTATTTCGAAATAACCTCAATTAGGTTGTACACACCCTTGCATAACCTGCTACATGGGTTACTCGGTGTGCACAACCTGATTGAGGTTATTTCTTCATGAACCAAACAAAAATTGCGATCAATCCTTAATTAACACCACTTTCTACAGTTATATTTTTGTCGGAAACCAAAGTAATTATGCCTATCCACTAACAGAAATCAAGTACTGATTGATTGCATAGGTAGTATTATTCTATATGATCTCTGCCATGAGTGTCACTCTTGAAGTATATAGTATCAGGAAGAACCATCTATATATATACATTAGGACATATGGATAGTATATACATATTTCTACATTTTGCCAGGTGTTTTGTAACAATTCATTACCAGTAGATATACTACCAATGTGTGATTAATCAAATCAGCACTTTCATTGTTTAATTCTTTAATTTTTCAGCCGAGTTCATATCAACAGTGAATACATCAACATGGTGATTGGTCGACTCAGGTCAGATGACATATATAATCAAATATCTGCATTTCCACTACCAGAACATCGTTCTACAGCCCTGGCTACTCAAGCTTCTATGCTTTATATCATTTTATATTTTGAATCAGAAATTCTACATAATCAGCAGGCAAAAATGAGAGAAATAGTTGACAAACATTTCCCAGATAATTGGGTAAGTCATCAACATTATTGTTTTGGATTATTTCATCTAATTCCTACATTTACTGCTCATGACATTGTAAGAATGTAGGTAAAATACTGAATTCTAGCATTGAAATAATCATTGATAATTAACTTTGGAGGTGTTCTCAATACTTGATGGTACTAATTCATTATAAGCTATCAATTTATTGAATGATTAAAGGAAAACGCCATGGTCTTAACAAGTTAGCGTGAACATTTAAATGGCAGTAAATAAAAGACATTTGTGTTAATGAATGTTAAAAATAGTATACCATAAGGTAGAATTTGGTGATTGAAGTTGCCTGTAGCACCAAATAATGGGGACCCCCATTTTTCAGAACTCTTCAATGTGAGGAGACCAAAGCATGTGTACGCATAAAACGAGTTAAAACTGACAGTTATTTAACCTACGGCAAATCACGTAAAACATGAAATTATACGTAGAACCCCCCTCAATACAAATAAACTCCTTTGTTTTATGAAAATGTAACATGGATGGGAATATTAAGAAAACAAATTAGAACGATATACAATTATCAACATTGTATTGCAATTGATCTGATATTAAAACATAACCTAACAGGCACGATGTTGGGAAGAGTCAGATACATGTTATTTATTCAACTAATTTTATCCTTCCCTGTGACGTCACATGAATAGATGTCATGGCCGCTTACACTACGACAGGAAATTCCAAATATTCTTATTTCTAATTGGGTATATTGATGTTAATAAAGGTGTTTTTTGTTTAATAATTAGCTATTTACGCATTAAAAGTTACAATGTATTGAATTATAACAATTGTTCAACTGACTGGAGTTTTCCTTTAACTAATTAAAGTAATAACGAGAGAATCAAATAGATAAACTCAATTTAACCATTTATCCAGATTAATCATAGAATATCTATATGACCTAGGACCTTAAGGAAAACAAATGTATTAAATATTTCATAATTTTTTTTTTAGGTAATAAGTGTATATATGGGTATGACCATTAACTTACTAGATGCCTGGTCACCTTATAAAGCAGCATCAACAGCTTTAAACAACACATTAGAGGCAGGAAATGTCAGGGAACAGGTAAGGCTTTATATATTCATAGCTATTGTATTTTTATAGTTGGTTCACTATTATATAGAAAAATGTGAGATTCAATGACAATTTGTTTGCACCTTTAATTATACCCCCTGCAAATGAAGTTTGGGGGGGGTATATAGGATTCACCTTGTCTGTCTGGACCAACTTCTGTGTCCTTTGTCTAAACTCTCATGAAACTTTATACACTGACTGGCCATGATGTGTAAACCTCACTATAGACAGGATGTTCTGGTCCATTGAGTTTTCCCAGAGTTACGATCCGTTGGTCTTAGAAATGTTGATTCTATCCACTATGCACCTTGTCATCGCAACTCCTCTTATGATTTGTCAGATCACTATGCACCTTGTCATCACAACTCCTCTTATGATTTGTCAGATCACTATGCACCTTGTCATCACAACTCCTCTTATGATTTGTCAGATCACTATGCACCTTGTCATCACAACTCCTCTTATGTTTTGTCAGATACACATGAAAGTTGGTAGATTGTTAGATCCTCATATGCAGATGTGCATGAAGATAGGATGTTCCGGTCCATTGACTTTTGCCAGAGTTATGGGCCTTTGAACTTAGAAGTTTTGATGGTGTCCATTATCCACTTCACTGCAACTCCTATGACATTGGTAATTGTTTGACACGAGAGTTGGTACATTTCCAGATTCTTATGTTTATCTGCATGTGAAAATCACTGTATATATGATATATTACTAACTGGCTATATCTGGATTTGTGTGTTAATTTGTACGCAGTCACAGTCGGTTATTTTTGTTGAATGTGATTAAACATTATAATTTGACAAATAATATATTTTCCGTGTAGACTTAGTTTTCAATAAATCTTGGACACAGTCAGAGTGAAGTGGGGGGAGGGGGGTATTAGTCCCGCTATGCCGACAGTTCTAGTTTGTATGGACAGAAAAATTGTCTCACTACGATAAATATATAAAGGATCTACAATTATTGTTTTTATTTTCAGGCCACAAAATATGCCAACAAATTAGAAAAAATGCACATTCCATTAGAGAAGTATCTAAAAGAAGGTGTATTATCTGAAGAGTTTGTGTTAGATAACATACCTAAAATGATGAACGTAATGAGAGATAGTAACGTCACACTTAGATGGTTGATGCTTCATACTTCAGCTCTGTCTCCAAGTAAGTCAACATGAGTATTTTTATTGTATCTGGTGACTTTTTTATATAAAATATTTACATCTCAGTACCTCCCAAAATATATTATTCTAGTTGTGACAAAGTCGAAATCGGCTATTGGTTTGATGAAGGTTAGGCTGGTGTATGGGTGGGTGGTGTCAACTTTTGCTTGGTTTCTATATATCAAGTGTTAGATATCCAACTGATTTGAAATATTTTAAAGCTAACTGTAGACAGATGATTTACAGTATACAGGACGATGGGGGGGAGGTTCAAAAAATGTTCTCAAATTTATTTTCATTAATTTCGTCAACCTGCCAATTTTTTGTGCTTTTGTATAGTTTCTAAAAAAAACACCCTTTTCTTTAAATCAATAAGAACTCTGCTTGTACACCTCAAATGAAATCTTCAATATTTATTCATACATTTGAATACTTCAAATTTGATAAATATTAGGTTACCATTGAATTAAAATGCACTTGATATGCACATATTGATAACTTGTATCTCTTTTTAAATTAAATATTTAGTAGGGGTGTAACGATACACTTTTTCCACAAATGATACATATTGCGATATTTGATATGTATTACGATAAATATCACGATACGTTTTATAGGAAACTGTAACTATTCCTTCACCCGACATGGGCGCTGCCATGTTTTTTTTTATATGAGGTCGCTTACGTATTAGCGGAAATTATAAATATTTGATATTTGATTAATTAATTTTAAAAGCGTAAATTAATCGATTCACTTTTCTCAAAATATTAATTAAATGATCACCAAAAGAAGAAAACAGAAGTTCAACACTACTTTTTTTTTTTAAATGAGCATCATATTGTTTGTATCGTAAGCGGCCTCCATGTATCGTGAATCGTACCGTCCCTAAAATAAACGCGATTTCGGTACATACGGTGAATCGTTTCCCCCTTAATATTTAGATTCACATCTTTTAAAAAAATAAAGAGCTATTGCAGTTTGAGAAAACTGTATTTATTTTGTCAAGACAATATTCTTATTTTGTTATTTTGTAGGTGCAGACATGAATAAAAGATGTAGACAGTTGAGAGAACAAGTGTTAAGTGATGCTAAATTTAATGCTTTAACTGTCTTTAGATTGTTATTGAGTGTTGGACAGTTTGAATTTAAGTTAAAAGAGGTATGTTTGAATCTGATTGTATTGTTGGTCTTTGGTTGAATTTTAGCTAAAAGAGGTAGTTCTGTCCTTCTTTGAATTTAAGTTCAAAGAGGTATATTTGTCTTTGGTTGTAGGTATGTTTGTATCTGATTGTATTTATCTAAAGAAAGTATGTTTGTCTTTGGTTTTATACTAGTATATGTTAAAAGAGGTATATTTGTCTTTGTATTAAGTTAAGAGAGGT
>MJUT01053844.1:71470-97103 GCA_002080005.1 Gigantidas platifrons
TGTATTATTTTATGGGTCTGTCATTGCCATCTGTCTGTAGACACAATGGTTTCTGTACAATAAGTTTTGTGGTTGTATTATTTTATGGGTCTGTCATTGCCATCTGTCTGTAGACGCAATGGTTTCTGTACAATAAGTTTTGTGGTTGTATTATTTTATGGGTCTGTCATTGCCATCTGTCTGTAGACACAATGGTTTCTGTACAATAAGTTTTGTGGTTATATTATTTTATGGGTCTGTCATTGCCATCTGTCTGTAGACACAATGGTTTGTGTACAATAAGTTTTGTGGTTGTATTATTTTATGGGTCTGTCATTGCCATCTGTCTGTAGACACAATGGTTTCTGTACAATAAGTTTTGTGGTTGTATTATTTTATGGGTCTGTTGTTGTCATCCGTCTGTAGACACAATGGTTTCTGTACAATAAGTTTTATTCTAGTTGACAGCTCCTTCTAAAATAAAGGGCAGTCATGGTCGTGATCATATGATAGTTGGATTTGCCTAACTACCTGTGCAATCAGTGCCTATTACCACCCACGTTGTGAGTTTGAATCCTGCTAATGGCAAGGTGTACTCGATACAACTTTGTCAGTGACTTGCGACAGGTTGAAAGTGGTGTTTGTCACCATAACTATAACCTTAATCCCTTCTAAAATATGAAAACTATAGTCCTTGCCTCAGTGTAAAGGTTAGGATGGATATTATAGACGTACCTGTTTCTATCTTTATGAAAGCAAACTTAACTGGAATATTCCTTTGATGTTTTTTTTTCTTCAGAAAATGTCTAGTTACAGCATTATGTGATAAAGTTTGTCAGTGACTTGTGGCTAGTAGCTATAGGTGGTTTTCTCTGGGTACTCTGATTGCTTCCATCAACAAAGCTGACTGCCATGATATAACTGAAATATTTGAAAGTGGCGTTTATATAGATTCTCCTTCAGTTGCCTGTAGGTTACGATATTTCTCCACTCAGGAGAGTTAAATGAAAAATTATAACTACAAGCCATCAGGCGAGTGGTTAAAATTTTTAATTTAACTCTCGACAGCGGAATATCGTAACCCACATGGGCAACTGAAGGAGAATTTGTTTCTCTCATTATTTAACACGAGCTTTATTTCAAAAGCCGTCAAACGAGTCAAATGCGGAGAAAGGCACGAGACATTTTAATCCTCTAGAGGATTACAGATTTTTCCACCGCTGGTTCAGCAGGGTTAAAGCGACGTCATAATGTGAGAAAACACCATAACTTTGATATAAACATATTTTATTGGTATAACAGACATATATAACCCTATTTTTAATTACAAGTGATAGAAGCACAGGTACCACCCTACTTATTCCTATTTTTAATTACAGGTGATAGAAGCACAGGTACCACCCTACTTATTTGATGAATATAAAACACAGTTAGCTCAAGGATGATATATGTTACTGTTACTTTGAGGAGACCAAATTGTGTTACATTTTCGAAATTGAGTTGATACCAGTGAGAATTGTTATGTGCATTGAGGATCACATTCAGCAGACATTGAATTTTTGATTGTGCAATATTTTTCTGACATTGTATAATGTATACTATTATTTTTTATATAAAATATATATGAAAATAAACACACTAATAAAATGTATTATTGAAGTCCACCTGGCCAAAAGCCCAGTGAACATTTACCATCATTTTTTATCTGTTGTTTGCTCGTTACAAATCTCTTTTTGACTCATCTGAGCTTTTCTAATGGACGTGTCCAGCATCCTGCCAAACCTAATTGTAAACTTTTCACATTTTCAACTTCTTAAGAGCCACTGCATGTCCTGTCATCAAACTTACCTCATGTGTACCTTTAAGGGACTTGAAGAAGTGTTGTATCTTGTTGAAATGATTAGAATCCAAGATGGCTACCCTGGCCTCTTACTGGCCAAGACATTTTCAACTTCTTCTCCAGAACTACTGCATTTGAAGTTGCCAGATTTACCATAAGATGATACCAAAGGGGAAATTAGAATCCGTAACTCGGAGGACAGTATACACAATGGGCAAAAGAAAAAGGACAAAAGGACAATGATCTACAAAACATTACACAGAAAACTAAAGATTGAACAACACAAAATCCACAACAATCCGGGGGTGATCTCTGTATCTCTAGAAGGTAAAGAGTTTCAGCTCCACTAGTGGCACCCGTTGTGTTATTCTAGTTACTAACCCTGTGGTAAATGTTCTTCTAGGGTCCTCAACAAGTATTGTTAGTCTTCAGATCCATTTGAAATCCAACATGGCTGTCCCAGCCTCTGAATGGCAGAAACAGTTTGTAATTTTTGTCCAAAGCTACTTTATATGAAATCACCAGGCTGTCTAAAATATTGCTCTAGGGGTTCTGAAGTGTTGTTTCTTTATGGAGTAATTCGAAATCCAAGATGGCTGTCACATTCTTTGATTTTCCATGAATTTTTTTACTTCCTTTCTAGAAAAAGTGCCTGCTAAGTCACCAGACTTTCCAGAAATGACCCCCCAGGAGATCCTATATCTTTAACTCATGATGAAAACTTTATTTCAGATTTATGGTGTCATGGTATGAACTATAAATTCAATTTACATCCATATCATTTTCTGATGGATTTTCCTATAGATAAATTTTAACAAAGAAAACCCTACGACCTAGCCTATATTAAAATAGTTACTGAAGGAAAATTCAGTCTGTTTCTGACTTTAATCACTGAAAATAATACCAGAAGTCAGGTATTAAAATATATTAATAATTGTACAATGTCAGTTAAAATTATCACATTTAAGCCTATATTACTATACATTGTATATGCATAATAATATAAATATAGACCACATCGGTGGTGTAATGATCTCAGTGAGGTAGATCGTTGGTTCTAGCCCCGGTCGGGTCAAACCAAAAACTATGAAGCTGGTATGTGCTGCTTCTTTGCTGAGTGCACAGCATTTATTAAGGAGTAAGAGCAAAGACTGGTCTATTGTTAGAAAACATTAAATGTACTAAAGCTGTGAATTGTTTTCACATCATTTTCATGACCCAATTTGATTAGTTACAGGTGTATCGGGCTAGAACGTCCGACCGCCAGATTGTCCGCACGGACATAATTGCATAGGCAGTATCATCCGCAAGGGCGGATCCAGGATTTCAAGTTAAGGGGGGGGGCACTTAAAAAAATCGCGCCGAGCGGAGGGAGGTGCGAACATTTTGGGGGTATTTCGTGTGAAAAATCACGATTTTACGCAAATAAATCAATTTTTTTTCCAATTTTAGGGGGGCGCGCGCCGGGTGCGCCCCCCTCTGGATCCGGGCCGGACGATTCAGCATAGACAATCTGTTCCGACCCTAGGCAATTTTGTCCGGCCTTTGTTTCATGGAATCAAGAGTTCAGATGCAAATTATTGTTAAATTTCCTTACAATCGCCACAAGACACCATATTCGGTGAACACTTCTGATATAGTATATATTGAACGAATCTGTTAAGTAAATTATTTGGCAAACATGGAAGAGAGCGTTTATTACGCACTTCTGAAGTATGCAATAGACAAAGAATATCAAGAAGGGCTGACTGAAAACGAAAAGAGGAAAATAAGAAGACAGGCAAAGCAATTTGTAGCAAAAGACAATCTTCTATATTTTACCAATTCGGATGGAGAGACAAGACGGGTTATAAGGGAAATAAAAAAGCACAGGATTCTTCGAGCTTAATTACTTATATATATTATATATTATCGGTAAAGGAAGTCATAGGTTGTGACAGATGCATGGAATGGTTCCATTTACAATGCTTGTGGGTCCAAGAAGAACTGCCCAACGCAAAAACGTGGTTGTGTTGTATTTGCAGGAAATAAAATAATTTTTTGTTTCCTTGTGTAAATAAAGTATAAAATATAGTATTTGTCATAAATTTGTTTTGTATTTTTAGCGTACATTTTGTGATAACAGACCGGACCATATTGTCTGGACCCGGACTATTCCGCCTAATCTCACATGTCCGACCGGACGATTCAGCCTAGGCAATATGGTCCGGTCGGACATTCTGGCGGGCCGGACAATATTGCCTGCTACAACGGTAATACATTTTAGTGAACACAGCTCAGCTTGTACAACTCAACAATGAACCTTCCTGTAGAATTGATCGGCCTGCTGAAACACCGACTACATATAGAGGGCAATAAATTGACTTGGTATCCCCTGGCTACTGCCAGTACAGTAAGTCAAACTAATGTGGATCTAGGCTGGGGACCTCATTGATACAACTGGAAAGGTACTAGTATCAACAAAATAGACTCTCTCCTTCAGCACGGAAAAAGAGATGCTCAACATTTAATCCAGTAGAAAAAGAATCGCTGTTTTTTTTACCAAAACAGAAGCACATACACAAACAGAAAATCAGTACAAGCAGATAGAAGGCAAAACACAGACTAATCATCAAGCATGTCAAGACCAGATCCAAAACACATTGCAGGGAAGCCATACAAAAGGTGACCACAGAGGACGGATTACGCATTTGATGCAGAACACGAACGCCGCCTACCAAGTACCACATTGAGCCCCAGTAGTCCTGGAAGTCAGGTACAGTTGTTTTAAGCTCATACGCACCAGAACTAATGTACCACGAAATCTCAAAATGAGACAGAGCAATAGAGCTCTTCGACCAAGACTATCCTTTACTAGTCGGGGTCGCTATCCTACTATATACGCACCAGGCAGATTCAGACCTTCAACAACGACCAACGCGGGTTAAATGAAAAGCGGGAAGAAAGCACTCTACTCTTCTAGAATGGTCATTAGTTCCGCACAGTAGTGAAAGATTATACCCGTACGTTACTTTCAAATCTAACCTAACCTTGTTTTCACATCCATCATGTGTTTCATTGGTGGACAATTCTTATTTTTAGCATACAAAATTCACATTTAGTATATACATCAAATTCGAATTTTATAATACATTTGTACATGTATATGCCAAAATAATTTAATTTGATTTGAATACTGGAATCTGATTGGCTAATCCGCCTGGAGGAAATTTTGGTTATACTCGATAACCTGGGTTGGTATTGTGACGTCACCAACGTGTTCATCCGTCAACGACAAATTCAAATAGTCACATGAAATAATCGTAATTAAAATCGAGGAACCATTCAATTTTGCTGTAAAAATTAAATTATAAGGAATATTTGAAATTGTTGAACAGGTTATACTTGCATAACCTGGTTTGGGTCAGTTTACGCTTTTCATAAAACGCTTCGCGGTTTATTCAGCGTAAACTGACCCAAACCAGGTTATATCGTATAACCTGTTCAACAATTTAAAATATTCCTTAAATGTGGTGGAAGTGCCTTGTATTTTATTTCTTGTCTGGTTGTAAACCCGACTAATATTCTATTCATATTGAATCTACCACTGTAGCCGTAAGCCTATACAGACCTACAAACGAGCTTAGTCTAACTATGTTGTTTTTTTTATGTTGTTTTTTTTTTAAACTAAAACTGTTTAGTGTTGGTGTTGTGATGCAAAGATATTTTATGTTTCAGTATAGGTGTTTATCGTTTTTATTTCGAATATATTTAATTTATTTATACCTCTACCTTCACGCTGAATTATCTCCCCTTTTTATCCAAGGGGAGTAATTATGTGACGTCTCACGGAAGTTCGTCTGGAAACGACGTTACGCCAGATCGGTGTTTGGTTAAGAATGAAATAAAAGACACCGCATGATGCAATAACAGATTCGATTGTAACGTTAACTAACATGACATATCCGCGCAAAGCGCATAGACTACCTAGTATAATAATGTTGCATGCCTTTACTAGAAACGGTAAGTCAATAGCATCATGGCATATCTGCTCATGGCTATTCGGTGCTAGCTCTTTGAAACAACAACAGCCAACAACAGATATATGCTCATGGCTATCATTAGGTCACCAAGAAATCGTGAACGAGGTAGGAACGCTCTGAGAGATTTAATGTTTCCCAGTATTCTCAGCACAGACCGAGTACACAATGACTCCACAACCATCGTATATTGGTTCCATTAGTGTTTTATCTATTTTATATTCAAACTGCAATGACAAATGACGGGATATTTTCATGAAATTTCTCCTCTATGCTATGCATGACAATTTTAAGACCAAAATCACTCGATGGGGTCAACCCAGCATCTGTGGTTTAGAAGCGAAAGTAGGCGTAATTCCTCTGACTAGAGG
This sequence comes from Gigantidas platifrons, assembly GCA_002080005.1. NCBI lineage: Eukaryota > Metazoa > Mollusca > Bivalvia > Mytilida > Modiolidae > Gigantidas > Gigantidas platifrons. Next base: position 77,680 of record MJUT01053844.1, read on the forward strand.
GTTTACCTGTATCTATGGGACTTTTATTTTGATTGTTTTTTGTTTTTTATTTCTATAAGGGCACAAGTGAAAAACAATTAAAACAAAACAATAAAAAGCAAAAATCAATGACAGATATAAAGGAAAAGGCGAAAGAATTCCGAGTATAACATACTGTGTGCTGTAAAGGTTAAAAGTTAAAAAGTACTGATTATCTGCATGCAAGGGCCGGATCATCTCACACCATCACAAGTGCAGTGTGTGTGAATGGTGGTCACCATTGAGTGGAATCTAATTACAGTTAGATGTTTGTTGTATCTTTATTATTTTGTTAGTGTATCGCCAAAGTTTTGCACTATCGCGGTCTCGGTTATATGAAAGTGTAACTGTATAATAAATAGCAATGATAATCATATATTGTACAAACTTAAACACGTAGGTGACCCACCATCATTAATTAGAAACCATACATCGAAGAATGATAGACAATGTAGTAATGGTCAAAAGTTAAAAATAAATTGTCCATGACACCATTGGCGTGGTCAAGTGGTCATCATTAATATTGAAGACAACACGGTGACTATAGAATGAAGAACAACAATATTACTGTTTTAATTTTTAGTTTTTAATTTCGCTAGATGTTTTTTCAAGTTCAGTTACATCCACAACCTTTTATGTTTTGTAAATTACCATGATATTGAGAATAAATTACATAGACATATGGGTGGCCGAATGGTTATGACCATGGAATAAAACTTATGTTCACAAGATTAACACTTGTGTTTACACTCCGATATACCTATCTCAAAGCTCAGGTGTTAATGTTCCAGAAATCTACCAATGGCAGGGCGTTTCACCGGTCAGTTCATTATAAGTTAAATCTAATTTGCACGATGAATTTTTTTTTTTTTTTTAAAGATGAGAGTGGTGATACATATCAAACCCCCACCCATATTTAATAAATTGAGATCTTTGAAAATGATAAAGTAATTGAGCGTTTACAGACGCCATTGTGGCAATATGACCCAACAACACCTTATGGAAACGAAATGATATTGGGTGTAATGCAGTTCACGGTTCACTAACAGACAAGAAGAATTTAAACTTTAATTTATATAACATTTAATATTATTCTTAATTTTAGGTTTTAATTTTTAATGAACTTATGATTAAAAGAGTAATGATCGTTTTCCTATTCATGACGTTTAAAGTTTGGTATAGTATACATAAAGCTTTGTTGCACCTAGGAAAATAATAAGTAAAAGTCACAAACAGTAAATTTTATTATCAAATAAGGACAATTTATTTTAATTCGATTCACTATAAACACATCATTTGAATGTCAAGGATCTACAAATTCAGTTTAAATAATATGGATCTTATTACATCACTTTAGCTGGCGACCGCTTTTATCCTGTTTCAAGTTGAACACTTTGTATAATGACAGTTTATTTGAACAATTTGATATGCAAAATGAAATGATCATTTATTTTAAATAACTGATACTAATCTATTGTTAAGTGGATATACTTATTTGATGTTATACATACATAAACTGCCAACCAGTCGTTTTAAATTCAGTTGGATCAACATGTGCGACATGTATTTTAACAGAAATTCAAACAACGAAACGCGTGCATGTTTGGCGAAGGTTCAAGATGGAAATGGACTCATAAACTGGATTGTAATTTGACTTTGTCGTCTCGAGTGTTACCACAACTTGGATTAGTTTATAAAGCGGATTATCGCCGTTTAAAGGAATAATGAGTGATGTGATCAAGACGTTTTCTCGGTCCAATACTGATTTCAATTTTGCGAGGAGTTTTTCATATGAACGATCTCAAGTAAACGCCCCGATAGTGAAATTAAAATATGATGTTCCAAAGACACCTCCTCATCACATTCGGTACAAGAGGAAGGCTATTCTACAAGTTCCAGCAGAACAAAAAAATTCCCATAGATATAGCTTAAAGTTGTTCAAATCTAATACATTTTGGCATGAAAATTCAGGTAAGCCTGTCACAATTCGAAAGTCTCTAATAGTATATGTTATATATTTTTAAAATGTTGTCATTTTTCAAATATTAGAATATCCAATGGGTTTCTGCACTCTGAAATTCTTCCTTTTAACAATAAATTATACAGTATACTAATTTGCACTGCACCTGTTACCTGTTACCCTCTCTGTATATTCCACCTTCATTAGGCAAACCACTTCTTCATAGCCTGGCACTTGTTTGCATACATCCCGACAACAATAAAGAAAGAGGAAATCGCCGGCCAGTTTACAAAGAAAAGGTTACAGATGAACAATAGTGTAAAAGTCGAAAGTGGTACGTGTTACCTTATCACCATGTACACAACTCGTGATGATTAGTTAATGCCAAGAGATGTCACTTCTCTGGACTCGGAAGACTGCCTCGTTTGGTATAATGACAAAGCTTGTTCGCTTCGAGTGTAGATGGTCGTAGATTTGATTCCAAATACTTCAACCTACAATTGTTTTAACATTTTTCTCTTGTTCTGTCTTTTCTCTTTCCATTAAGATGCATTTAATTTTATAAAAAAACATGCTGGTGATTTTGGTTACTCTCTAAAAATCATAAAAGAGGGAGAATGCATTTAATTTGGTCATATAGTTCTGTCATGAAATAGAAGATGGCCATCATTTGGTTTTTAATTGTCCTCTCAAGAATTTGGCTCTAAGAAATTAATTATACCCCCGCTCCACCGGAGGGGGGGGGCATACTATTTTACCTCTGTCCGTCCGTCCAAAGATATTTTTCGTCGCATTTTTCTCAACAACTATTAATGGCAGAAATCTGATATTTGGTCAAGCTTCATATAGGTATGCCATATTGGGGGAAGCGTTTTTGGACCCGTCAGATTCCTACTCCCTGTTTGCCGACTTAGTTGGTTTTTATGCACATTGAACATATATGCGGGGGTATCATAAGTGAGCATTAGCTCACAGTTCATCTTGTTAATATTTGAAATGAACAAACATTTGAATAATATTTAAGCTGTGAGAATGTTGTCCTTTGAAAGACTTGTGCAGCTCGTTTTTCCATCCATCAGCATACACGATACAATAGCCATAACGGATTCTTTTGGATAAAACGGATTCTTTCGGAACAAGAAACGGATCATTTCGGTTTTTTTCTCAACATGAAATGGATGACAATGCCAATAAGACGAAAGTTATGGAACAGGAAAGGTAATTAAAACAATCTAACTATTCCACGGAACTTCTAAGTTTACCGACAGACCACTGTTCCTTTACAGCTGTATAAATTTCTCTCATATATTCTACAAAATGTGCACAAAACAGGACCCGTTGACTTCGTCTTTTTCATATCGATAGTTTGTTACTTATTCATACTTTATTCCTCAAAATATATATACATAGCTGATTCATAATGGGGACTTATTTCTAATCATAACATCAATTAATTTAACAGAAAAAAAAACCTTAACCAAATACGAAGGTAACGGATTCTTTGTGATTTGGTCATTTCTGGCATCGAACTACTTTCGGATCATAATTAATCGTGAATGAACCCTGTTGTACTACTCGGGACCTATTTACTGAATAAGTATCATTGCTATATCTCAGGGGCGGATCGAGGGGGGGGGGGGCGCATCCGGCGCGCCCCCCCCCTAAAATTGGAAAAAATATGATTTTTTTTTAGTAAAATCGTGATTTTTCACACGAAATACCCCAAATTAATAGGAACCCTGTTGTACTACTCAAGATCTATCCAACTGGTCAAATATCTATACCATGTCTAGTATCTGAGAAACGGACCTAAATAAATAGGAACGGGCGTACATATGGACATACGGACGGACAATGGCAAATAAATGACAAAAAAAAGTCAGAACATGATCAAAACGGAGTCCATAAAAAGAAAAGGAAAATCCCAAATCATGATCTCCAACAAAACAACTGATGGACAACCGTCATATTTCTCACTGGATACAGACATTTTTGAGTGAAAATGGTTGGTTAAACCAATTTTTACATAGCTCTTAACCGCTCTGATTGAAAATTGTCCATATTGACAACATCGTAATGGTAAAACATTTGAACGTCCATTGACGAAAGTCTTTCCCATGGAAATCATCTTTACTCTCAAATTCTAGAACCAAACATCAAGGCTAACACACTGCCTCAAGTCTCGTAATTGAAAAAGAGAAGGAAACTACAGACAACCATCCTACTCCTGACTGGGTACATTTTTCTATGTGGAAATGGTGGTTTAAAAGAGCTTTAAACCTCCCTCTTGTATGATTATTGTCCATAGTTTCGCAAGGCAACACAAGTTTCAACCCTCCAAACAAAAGGGTGTGGGTCAAAAACTAATTGAATCCATCTTGAAGAAATTTTGAAAATTTTTGTAAAATCAGGATAGTTCTCTTGAGGAAAAACACGAACTGCTTTTTATTGACAGACTTCGATGTAGATGTAAAAATCTGAGTAGCAGCTCAGTATAGGCTCTAACATATCGGAAAATTTGATTGAAATATGGATACTACATAAACGGATGAGGAAGGAATATTGCTGCGAAGATGTGGAAAATTAACAATATCAAAATCGTCCCTTTTGAAATATATCACGACGTTAACACTATCCCCAAAATTATTTGCCACAGTAACACCTCTGCTCCCAAAATCTGTAGTCGTTCGAATTCATTGCTCTAAAAAGAAAAGAACACCTGTACTCAATTGATCAATACCATCCTGAAGAATCTGGTGCAGTGATCATTAAGTGTCCGTTTCTCAAGTGTATTTACATTTTTTTTTAAATATAATAGTAGTTATGCAAAATTACACCCGATAGCAAGTTAACACTTTCAAATTATCAATTTTATATCTAAAAAGCGACTTTGAACCAGATGTGCCATTAAATTATTTTGTATCGGTGAAAACAACATGATGCTCAGCGACGAATTGTTGGAAAAAATGTTGGCGTTTGTTCGTTAAAAGTCAACGAAAACGACAGCTTTAACTTCCCCGCACAAATCACTTGATAAAAAAGATAATTGAAAAGTTCCGTCGTACCGTTCCCTGACAGATTTAGGGAATTTTTAGTTGTAAAACAGAGAAATAATCAGAGCACATACCTACACTTCATCGAAATGATCCGTTCCGCGATTCCGAAAGAATCCGTTTTATCCAAAAGAATCCGTTATGGCTATGCACCGTGGCATAAGGACTATCGTTCATGTTATTGTTATTATAGTTTGTCTATGTATTTTTTTTCCAATTCAACAGTCAAAACCTTCAAACTATCGGCACCGACGCGGTATCAACAATAATTTTGTCTCGAAGGTCACCTCTTATAGTCAATAATAATATGTATGACACTTGTATTAAATTAAAACCAGGCAATACAGATATGTTTAGTATGCTGGTATGTCTTAAACAAGGAATTCAGTTAAATTATTTTATTGAACAAAGTGCATGTAAATATACATTCAATATTCAAAGGGATTTCACACAGGACAACAGTCTGATCATAAATGCACTCACATAACTAAGATCCACAATTGCTAAAAGAGATAAAATTTATATAATTTATTCAGAGTAAAATTACATTTTAGTTTACAAAGGGGATGGGTATGATATGCACGAAATACCTATCATGTCTTATTATTCATTATATTTAATGAATTTTCGTATACTAAATTACTTCCTTAAACATATGTAAGCTATTGCATTAATTCAAGATAGACCTCATGGGTTCATTTTGCTACATTTTGGTTGTATTAAGGTAGGGATAAACCAATTGGAGAAAACAAAACTCCACATCCGATTCACAAAATTCCCGATGTATCTAGTGTCACACGGTATAGCTATGACTTGTCGAGTTGTATTTCCCAACCAACTTGAGAAATAAAAAGAATAGGTAAACTCGATTTAAACAGAATAAAGGAATTATATGTCCCTGTTTCAATCAAGTGAAGATCGTTGTCAATATGTGGCTAAGAAATCAAGACACAAAAATAAAATAAGAATGTTTTAATTAGTATTGTATAAGAATATAAGAATAAGAATATTTATTATTCCAATCAATGGGCCCACAATAGGGGCAAACAAATTGCATACATTGATTATTGTCATTGGAGGCAATTATACATATATATATACACATTGTATTTATATTGTATATGAAGATGGAAGGGAAGGACATTTTTACTAGAGTTACTGTTTAAGACCGTTTTGAGTTTTTCATCTTTCTCGTTGCCTTTTCACGTACCTTTGATTTGATTAATAATTTTTTTACAGTGTTCTTTCCCATAATAAAGTAGAATAATGCATAAAATGAAATGAAAAAAATGGAATGAAAGGAAACTTTGACAGTCCTATATGGTCAGATATTGTAGTGACTATTTTAGCACATGTTCCGAATGTAAAAAAGAACGGGAGTTATGCGTTCCATGCAGAAGCACAAACGCGGGGAGGAAATGAGAAGATTGTTTTCATTGTGTAATCCTTTTGATCAATTACTTTAACATGACAAACACCAGAAGTATAGTTTCTCAGAAACATTTAGAAAAATTAAGAATTATATGTTCATTTTCATCCCTTTTAGAATACTAGTATCCAGGATGGAATATCGGGAAGAGAGACCGACACAGTTTTTAACTTGTTACCGTCATGTTTATTTCGAAAATGAAATGTTGTTATGTATGCATTTATAGAACTCGTATTCGACTCATTTTAAATAATTGTATTATTTCTTTGACTCAAAGTTTGAGAACCAAAATCGAGTTTGTCTGTCCGTTAAAGATAAGGTTTGTTCGACTTGTTTTACACATTTTTTTGTTGAATAAATATCAGAAAGGACTTTTTATTACAAGTAAATGCATATATGCATGACAACTGTTTTTGTATTTAAACCAAGGATAAATCCTTGTTTAAGCTAAAATTTTGAAAACTGAAATCATACCTGTTGGATTTTCTGCAGATTATCCACACATTTAAGGGAACATACCCCCTCTAAAAGATAAATGGTCTGTCAACAAGATTATCATTATATATTCTTTTTTAATTTAAATGTTAAACCCCCCCCCTCCCCCGATCCATTAATAAACATGGCTACCACAGGCAATTCTTGTTTCTGATTGGTTGATTTCTACAAAAATCTTCTCCTCTGAAACTGCTTCACTAAATGAACCAAAACTTGGTAGGAAGCATCTATGAACGGTCATTTCGTCCATATTGGTTAACAAACATGACCGCCTCATGCAGTACTTGTTTCTGATTGGTCAATTTCTAAAAATCTTCTTCTCTGAAACCACATGACCAAATGAACCGACACTTGGTAGAAAGCATCTATGGAAAGACCTCTATAAAGACTGCTCATTTCGTCCTGATTCGTTTACAAACATGGCCACCACAGGCAATTCTTGTTTCTGATTGGTCAATTTCTAAAAATCTTCTCCTCTGAAACCGCTTGGCCAAATAAATCGAAACTTGGTCGGAATCATCTATGGGAGGTCCCCTATAAAGATTGCTCATTTCGGCCTGATCCACAGGAAATTCTTATTTCTGATTCTAAAAGAAAATCTTCTCCTCGGAAACCGAGTAGCAAATTGAACCAAAATTTGGAAGGAGGCACTTATGGAAGGTTCTATATAAAGAACAGAATGAAAGGTGAGCGACACAGGCTCAGCCCACTGAGCCTCTAGTTTGTGAAACCCTTCATGATATTAATTTTACACGTCAGATAAATGTTTATTTAAGAACGTTTGTGAGTTTGCTGTACAGTATTTTTCATGAAAATCTACAAGTAAATCACAAGTTTGATTATTCTTTTTTATTCTTATTTTATTTATACCAATGATCATCAAAAAAATGTACAATAGACTCACATGTACATCTACTGAAAAAATATATCACAAGGGGCCGTCTTGGTTGTGATTGTATGGTAGTTGGATTTCCAACTACCTGTGCAATCAGTGCTTATCACCAATAAAGTTGTGAGTTCGAACCCCCACTCAGGTGAGGTGTAGTCGATACAACGTTATGTGATAAAGTTTGTCAGTGACTTGCGACAGGTCAATCGTTTTCTCCGGGTACTCTGGTTTCCTCCACCAATAAAACTGACTGCCACGATATAATTTTAATATTGTTGAAAGTGGTGTTAAACACCATAAACCCAACCCAACTGTTTTTTCCAGTATTGTTGTAAATGCTGTTTTAGTGACAACGGGAACCTTTGAACCGTAATGGAAGTAAAAAGGTTGGCGCCGTAAAATCTGATTCAATCCACCATTTCTTTAGAAATGCCTGTACCAAGTCAGGACCATTGCGGTTTTCCAGTTTCCCGGTTGTTGACTGATTTTGTCTGTTTATTGATTTATGAGTTTTGAATTTCCCTTTGGAAGATTGCTCTGTGTTCGGTAATTTTGTTATTACCCTTATATACACTTACATTGTATATATATAATCTAGGATTTATTACACCTATACAGTAATACAAAAGATATGTGCATATGAACTTCATGTGTTATTTTTACATTCAAGATTTAGGTACATATTATTGAAGATTAAGGGGTATATATAAAAAAAAACTTTTTATTAAGTCACATTGACCCTGAATTTGATAATTTTAAATTTAATTCATTCTAAGCCAATAAATATATGCTATATCAGCTACCATGTCAGTTTTGAACATTTACTTTGAAAACGAACAAAGGAAAATTATATTGATAGAAATGAAAATATAAACAGCTGATTAAAGATTGAATTTTTTGTTTAATTTAGAAGTTTGCTCTTAAATATTCACAGGTTTACATATTTTAATCCTCTTATTTACAAGATGTAGCTAGTTTTTTATATTAATTTGATTTTACTACATAACCCTCTATCCCCTTAAAATATGTTTGATTTCAAAAACGAGTATTCATTGGTGTAGTCTCATTAAGGTAGTTGTACTATAAACCATTGTGTAACCATTTCTGTAAGTAAAGAAATGACATTATGATATATGCAAATTAAATAAATTATACACTACTAAGCTCTTTAATACTGCACTATGAAATTCATTTAAATCTGTTCACATTTGAAAAGAATTGAATTAATTCAGAATATTACATGTCATATGGGAGATAACTCATGAAAACACCACTGACAAAGATAAAAGCATGGTTTTCTCTTTTCTTTCTTTGAAATAGTAAAAAATATAACCCTTTACTTCTTTCTCTAAAATTTGTAGAAATATATGATAAGGATTTATATATCTAGCTCAACTGGCCAAAGGTCATATGATTTTCCACTACCAATTGGCATCTTGTCTGTCTATATCAGTTTTTGTCTTAGATAATTTTTCTACATTTTAAGTTTCTACTCGAGAAATTCTGCTAAATGAAATTCAAACTGGACAGAGATAATTCTACAGACTTCTAGAATTGATGATAGTCCATGGAAGTGTCCAATAGGGGACCTTAAAGGAAAAGGGATGTGGAATTATGTAACTCTATAAATCTTCTCAAGAACCAGTCAATGAATCTTTTTGATATGTACATTTTTTTTGGGGTATTTTATATAAATGAAGGCCTATAGGGTTTATTCGATCCAATCTTGGGAGGTCTAAAGTTTTGTTTTAAAAATGGGGAAATTAAAAAAAAAAAAAAAAGCATCTTTAATACAATGTACCAGAACTAAAAATGCAATTAAAATTGGCATGAAAGGCATTGTGATATGGGAATTTCTGTTTCTTTATTTCAAATGAAGGCTGGTTCAGGGTCTAAGGTAATATTTGATCATTTTGAATTGCAAATTAAAATGGATAGATTATTATTTTTTTCTTACTGTTCATATTGATATTTAATGTTTTGACATATGTAGGATAAAACACCCTGGTTTTCCTTCAAAATTCATTATTGCAAATAAAAAAAATCAGTAGAACTATTATTTCTTTCTCATTGCCAATCAATAATTTTTCTGACTTCATACATATTGATATTTGATATGTTTGGCTTGCACAGATCATGATGATTTTAGAACTTAGAATTGCAAATCCTTTAATTCTAAAACTGTTCAGAATTCTCTGTATCATTGATTGCCATGAATGTTGTTAATATTTTCATTTCATGTTTGTTGATTATGTTGAATATTGAATAAAAATCTTAGAAACTAAAATTTGCTTGCTCCATTTAACAAAATGAGCCACTATATAGCTTCATAATTTTCATATTGTTTCCACTATGAAGCCAGGACCTTCAAATGCCATACATGTATGTCATGGTCTTTTTTATGTTCAATGATTTGAGGTTAGAGGTAGTTGTTTGTTTTGTAGATATTGGTTGAATTGATGACCATTACTGTTTAAAACTTTCTTTTCATAATCTAAATATGAAATACTTTATTTTTTTTTTTACAATATCTATCAACTAACAACATTTCTGTGTAAGGTGGAGAGTTGTAATCTTAAACGTAGATAATGACACAAGTATTTGTATGGAAAGTATACTTTCATGATAACGCTTAAGATACTGTAGATGTACTATGTTTATAAACGTGTAATAGTACCGTGTAATGTAAATATTAGACTAGTGTTATTTGAAGTGTAAATGTTGTTGGATTTGTTACTTTGACACTTATTTTTTGTTTGTTATCATATTTTAGTACTGTGTAGGTTAAAGTTTTAGTAGTTGTTTTTCGTCTGTTATTTTGACTTTTGTATTCCTTATCTATATTTGAATATTGGACTGTGTTAATACACTTAAGTTATGTCATTTTTCTTGAAAAAAAAACCCAACTTTTTCAGCTATTTTTGACTATATTCATTTAATATACTTTAAATCAAATTTAAAAAAAAGAGAAGACTCAGCTTTTAGTTTATAATGGGCCCGGGTGGCTCAATGAGTTAGGTCATTGGATCTAGCAACTCATACAAGCCTATCACCAATATGGCATGGGTTCGCACCCGGCTTTGTAAATTACAAAAAAGGGTGCACTCGACTCGCAGCCGCAAGTAATAAAGTTTACCAGTTGCTTGCCCATGGTAGGTGGTTCTCTCCGGGTACTCTGGCTTCCTCCACCACTGAAACTGGTCACCATGATATAGCTGAAATATTGTTGAAAGTGGTGTTAAACACCAAAAATCATTAAATCATAGATAGATGAAAATACTACTACCATACAATAGTAGTCACAATTGACTTGATTTTATACTCTAACTCAGACCTCTCTCTGTTTATACCACACAAAAATCAGATAGATTTATCATACTTGTTACTGGTACATTTATCAAAGTATTAAAATTTTATATTTTTCTGTATTGAATTCTAAAATCAAAAACTATGCTTCTATTCAATACATACTAATAAACCAAAGATGAAAATTACAATGTAACTGTCATCATCAGAAACATTACTTTTACCATATGAATGTATTCAAACACAGAAAATTTTCATACTAAGAAACAGTGCCAATGTCTTAATCACAAACCCATTTCACTTAACTTTCTGGTGGTTGTTTCCAGGAATTTGCTTGTCTGGCAATACAGAGGGTTTGATGACAACAGTCACCTATTGTGTTAATATATTTATATGTTTATAATATTGATTTTTCTAGATTGTGCAGTAAACACAGGCACACAGAAAGTTACAGGAATTGGTTTTGCTAAAACTCACGATGGAGATGCTAAAAGAAACAAGAGCTCCAAGTTTAGAGATTGGGAACGTCAAATCAAAAGTGCCCCTGACACTTTGCAGACAGACGGAAGCAAGTAAGTTGTTTATCTTTTATAACCTTCTATATTCCAAGTATAAGTCATAATTTTGACATTGTTTTTATTGGATTCTGACAAGGAGATAAACACATTATGTCTGCATAATTCAGCATCTGTAATGGTTATGCCCCTTTTGTGAAGGTATAACTATAAAAGTTTGTTTTAGATATTTGTGGAATTTTTATGTTTTCAATCTTATTTCTACCCCAAATTCCCAGATAATTATAATTTTCATATATATTTTTTTTAAGTTATCTCAAGTTTCCCCCATTGAAATTATATTAAATACCTATAAAAAAAAGTACATTCTGGCAAAAATAAGAAAAGGAAGAAAATATTTTTACATTTCACAAATAGGAAATACTAGTAGATGAAGTAATTCTACTCATAAATTTACATCTTGGACAACAGTAATAGTAGTGGAATTATCCATAGAAATATGACATGTCAACCATTTCAATCATAATTGAAATTAGATGTTAGTTGGATTTTATTTTTTGGTGATGCAGATTTACATTGGGGCAGATTCACAACTCAATGGCACAACAAAAAACGTATCAATGGAATGGATGAAAAGTATACAATTGGGCGGATTTAAAAATGTATGAATAGGGCAGAATTTCGGGAGTTCTTTGTCTTTAATCTATAAGTCTTTATCTACCATTCGTTGTCTTGTGAGCATTTAATCGATAAGTCTTCAATATTATAATACATGTGCTAGCTAAAATATTTATTTTTATTTGGGATACAAGATAATAAAACACAATAATAGTTTCAATAATAAAACTGGAATGGTATCCATCGCACACAGACAGTCTGGTTAACAGTACATGCATGAAAGTCATAGGTCAGTTCTCGCGAGGAACTTAAACGCAATACTTTTTACAAGCAGAGTAACAATCTATCTGCCCCATTGTAAACTTTTTCTCTGCTCTTTTGATATGTTTTTTATAAAAGCAAATCCTCCCCAATGTATGTTAGCCTTTGGTGATACACTAATGTCTAATAATATCTTGTATGAAGTCATGTGATGTAACCTTTCATTCATCTTTGACTGTCCAATCATATGCATGGCAGTCAAATATATTGACCAATCTAATATCAGCTCTCAGCATGTTCTGAGCAAGGTTTTTAAAACCTCAACATTTTTTAGTAGGCTTATTGCTTATTGGTTGGTTGAAATTGTGACCTCAGGTGTAACCCTAAGTTAGATATTAGTGTATAGCCAACAAAAAATCCAACAAACATCTAATCTTTAATTAGATTAGTGGTAAAAGTATACAAGGGTTAAGTCACATACTTAACTTGGCAAGCAGCTGGATACAAATATCCCAATGAAAGTTATCTCTTCAAATCATCTTGACTTAAGTCATAGACAACTTAGTCAATTTACAAACATGTACAAATGGTGATAAAGAAGATATAAAAGCCTAAAGGATTCTTTGAGTGACTGCTGCAAGAATAATATAGCAACTAACACTTATATTTTTGCCTATGAATGAAATTGATCATATAATTTGATACTTTTGTTAAAAAAAATGGAATTTTATTTTGACTTATTTTTGGTTGAGGATTTAATATCCGACTTCTTCAATGAAAAATTAACAACTAGAGTTGCCTCCCTTTAACTGAAGTGAATGTTGGTTCTAAAATTGTCAGTAGTCAGTATGTTTAAAAGTGGAGCAAAATATCATAATAAAATGAAATGGGATCCAAGATAATCAAGAATCAGATCATTAGTGAACATGAAATTGAGTGTGTACTATCAGGTTCAGATAATATGGTATTATAAATGTTTTGGTAACTTGATATGTTACATTTTAAAAATTCTATATAGCTTATATGTGCATTAAAATATAACACCATTGTATCTTGATTGCTGAAAGCTCATTTATGTTTAAATTTGAGTTCATTTTAGTGTCAGAATATAGATGTATAAGATAACAGATCTTTTGTATGTTTTATTCCAATATTGTGTATATAGTAAAAACAAGTATATTGATTGATTTGTTGGCATGGTGAGCATAGTAGACACTTGGCAAAAGAGTGCCCTGTTGCTTTCTGGAGAAGATGCTCACATAATTGCTTTTGTAAAAATATGTGATAGCAGGTATTTTTTTTCAATAGTAATAATCTTAAGTATGATTCCAGACAACATTGATTTAAATTGACCCAGTGGATTCAGAAGAGAAGATTTTTTTTTTTATAAAATTTACAAACAGTAAAGCTGTCCTAAAGCTTGTTTAGATGGAAATATTGGCATCTACCATGCAATCACAACTATGGGGAATCCAGCTTTTTCAGAATTTGCTTAGAAACAACATGTTAGCAAAAGTGCAACTTCTTTTTATTTTAGAAAGGTCTTGCTGATGAAAGACCTAGTTTGGAAAAATATAACAATTTAATCATATTTTCACCCTCAAAAAAGTCATTTTAAAGTCTTGAAAACAAATGTTCTATGATGACCATTACCACAGGACATAGCTACTTTTTTGTTTAACACAGGATGCAATGACACAATGTGAAAAAAGCTTATTCTTCAGCAACTACTGCAAAATTGTATCTGAATAACCCATAATAATTTAAAGAATTTAGACTAAATAGATCATTGGCATATTTCCAACTAGACACCCCCCCCTTAATTTGTGTAATCCTATTAGTAAGACCAGGAAAGATTTTATTTTACATTTTGATAAAGATTTTTACAGAGCAAATTCTGATATTTTCAACTTATTTCAAGAAAGTGAGATGCTTACAAAATGGCTTCTTTCAAGTAAATAAATTAAATATTTGTATAATAATATTAGTAAAAATATTTATATATGACCAATTAATATAATACTTGCTTTCAAAGAAGCACTGAACTTTGAAATTAGTCTATGAACAAAATATTTTTCTCTTTTATAAAAAATATTGCAGCGATCCATAATGATATGTGAAACTTTTCAATAAACATTATTTGTATTTAGTTTTTGAATTGATTTGAACAAAGAAATATGTATGTGTAAATATTCATGTTCAAGTCGTCAAATATTTAGTCTCTGTTGAGAGGGAGTGAAATGCTAACAGATGTAGTTTATATACAACTGAAGTTAGGGATAATACCAATACTGCTGGGTTTGAAATAGAAATTCTCATCTCTTAAATATGTTACTAATTATAGCTAAGAAAAAATAAAACAGTGTAAGTTAGATGAGAAGCAACCAAATTTAATGTATGCTATATTTAGAATTAGGACATGTAGGTGGTTGATCAGTTATATATAGGTAGAACAAAATAACAATGCTACCAAAGCAAAAACAAAAAGTTTTATATGAGTTATTTCCCTTGATTTGCTATAAGCAGTGATCAAAATCACCTTGTGTCAAAGTCAACATAGTGTCGAAGTCGATGGGACCAATGATTTTATTTCAGTATTGAATAACAGGGTTTATTAAGGTTGAGACAGCTATTATTGTCAGTTTAGCCACGATACTAGTTAATGTATGCCGAGACCTTCAAAATTGATGTGATTGTCTTTATTGATAACATCTAATGTGTTTGACATCACATTAACCAATCATATCCATCAGTTAGATCAAAGTAAAAATATTTCAGTTATCCATCATAAAATGTTTGCATGAAATTATCAGAGAAAGTGACATATCCAAATTTGACAAATCATGGTTCGACTATATATCTAGACGATATCTAATATTTATATTTTTTGTTCAGTTTCTTAACCAAAACAGATCCTTATCTATAATTAATACTATTTTGCTTTACAAGCAGTATAATAAAGGTACTGATTATGTATACTAATGGATGTGATAGTTTATAGGCACTAGATAAACAGTAGAACCTTGTTGTGTCGAAGTTGAAGGGACCAATCATTTTACTTTAAAGTAACCAGGTATTCTAGTTATCAGAGATAAATTAATTCAACTTAGGCAACTGCAAGATTTTACTTCAAGTTATCTAAAGAAGCAACATATCTGACTTAGTGATAATAAAACTTGACTGTATAATAATTTTTTAAGTTGGAAACAATTTATAAATGGAAGTTAAAAAAATGAATAAACGTTCTAGAGAAATCGAAGGGACAATCAAGAATGGAGAATCCAGAGACACGGGCAACATTGGACACACAAGACTCATGACGAAAACAAACAAAATAAGAAACACAAATCAAAAAACTAAAAAGATGGGCAACTCAGCAACATATGTATGTAATGGGTATTTATAGATAAATTAACGAAAGTCACCTGTCTGATACAAAGTGTCCCACCATAAAAAGAGAGGTGTTTGAACCCAGGTGCTGGCTAAGGGTAAGCAGTTCCTGTTTCTATAAGATACTTGTACAAATAAGGCTGGTCAGTTCAATGTATAGGTGTAAGCAATGGTAATCAGCTTTATATTTATGAATTATGAAGGCCTTGTCTGACTAATTCATATAACATGAGGTGAATTACTGATTTATTCTGAAGGAGGTTACGTTTTATATCTATGAATATGTATATTCAAATGTCAGAAGTTGTAATGAGGAGTGAGTGTTGGTGGTTGTCTGTGATAACCTGAAGCATTACTTTTGTATATTTAGATGATACAGTCTCAATCTAATTAAAATTCTATCTTTAATTGCTCCCGCTTTTGTTATGTGGCGCATAAAGCGACATAACCGGGAGCAATTAAAGATCGAATTTTAATTAGATTGATACAGTCTGACCTTCATTGATAGTCGGTAAAGAAACTAGCTATTTTGTTGATGGAAAAGGGGTTAAAAGAGGCCCAAATTCTGACTTTACATATTGGAAGGTATTCAATTTGTTTCTTTTTCTAATGATCCTTTTTTCCCTTTTAATTAAAAGACTTTTATGTAGTATTGCAGTAAATATCCTATATCAATTATTGATTCTGAGCCCTTGCTGTGGTCGTATCATGCTTCGCCAAATGTAGCCCTTGTTTTTGTTAATTTACCAGTGAAATTTTACAATCTGTTCATTTCTGACAACTTTTCTCAATACTTTTTCTCTAATATTAACAAAGTTCAATGATATTTTACAATCTTTTCATTTACTTGCTTTAAAAAGGCTGCTAAAAGTTTGATCTTATGGCTAAGTTATTGTCCATTGGCAACATTTTTTAGGCAATTTTTCATAAAATTATTACCACATTGACTTAAGATCTTCATATAAATAGCTGCATGATTGCAAATTCATAATGGATTTTTATTTTTCAGCAATTTAGATATTAAATCAATTTTGGAGAAGTTCATGTCTTTACCTTGGGTAGATTGACAGTTTGTCATCAAGATTTAATATTAATTTAATTACACAAGGCCTTTTAAGAATATGGTAATAAAACGATAATTATGAATTTACCAGTAATGGAAAGCTATTTATTTTCATTCCTTATTCAACCTTACATTGACTTTAAAAGCTCTATCAAACATGAATGAGTGAACTTTATACCACACAAAATGTATTTTTGATCATATTTTTATGAGTAATTATCATCTATTTTGTAAACCCTAATTGCTCCTGGGCACTATAATATTATTATGGTATAATTTAGATGTTTAACATTGATAAGAAGTCACCCATTTAGTTTGTAAATCTTGACAAGTTTTTTAATGTCTTGTAGTTCATATTTTAATTTAACAGGAGAAATATTATGTTATCTTAAATTACAAGAGGCATAGTAGTGTGTACAATTTTTGATATATATCTCTCATGCACACCTATAGATTTAAACTGTAGAGCGGTGTTAGTTATTGATTCGATAAAAATCTCAAAAGACAAAGCTGACCCGCTGCAAAGGATCACCTAATGGGATTATATAGATTTTGAGGATCGAGCGTCCAGGATATTAAGGGCCAGCATTAAAGCGATTTTCCAAAGGTGAGTACATGTGCTAACTATATGTAGTATTGTTCTGTATCGATAACGTAATGTGCTATTTATAAAGAATGATAATATCTTTATTATATATTTTATATAAATAATTTAATCCTTTAATTTGATTAAATTAAAATTATTGACTCTCAAATCCACATGTAAAAAACTTTGATTTCTATACAATGTACTTAAGTTTGGATCTCATTAACTAATTTAACCCTGCCACATATTTGAACCTGTCTGAAACCAATAAATGAACCAAATTGTAGTCATATTTGTCATCAAAGCTTGTGCTTGTAGTTACTTCTACATATGTAATTGGATCTTTTTGAATCTTTGCATACATACTGAATATGATATGATATTCTGGCAGCATGATCAAACTAGTTTTGAAGGAGTTGCTGCTCTTTATGACATATTTTTCTCCAAAATATAGAATCTTGTGAGTGCAAATGCTACTAATTATATGTTTTTTAATTTAGTTGTGTGGAGATATACATGTAATAATTTCTGTTTGATCTATTTTGAGAAAGTTATTGTCCATTACAATGTAAAATGTTTCATAAAAAATGCAAGAGTGAAAATCCTAAAACTGATTAAAATTTTCCATGCTTGCTTATTACTAATGTACCATACAAAGATGTGTGTATCAGTGTGACAGACCACCTCAGTGATTTAATGGTCAGCATGCTCACTTTAAATGTGGTATATTGTGAGTGCCATCCATTGATTCACTATAGCTTGTCTTTTTATTCTTTGAGATTTATGCTTTAAGGTTGTAACATTCAGTTACTGTAAATTCAGAAATTAATGTGATGTTTTTATTAATGCGAAAAATGCGACAGGATGAACATTGCAATAATTAAAAGTCACATTTTAATTTTTGCTATTAATATTCTATTACAACATGAATACCAATCGCATTAATTAATCTCGCATTATTGTCGGTTGTCGAAAATTCGCAATAATAAATTCACGCATTAATTTCTGAATTGACAGTAGTTATATCTGTTCAGGCTTTCCTTCTCCAAAAAGTCTTGTAATCACAATTTAGCTGAAAATTGCTGAAAGTGATTGTAAACATTTGTTTTGATGTAAATATTCCTTAAAATATTAAGGAAATTAAATCTGAATACATTTCATGATTTACTTTCTGCAGAAGTTCTTGTTAGACAACTTAAAAGTTGATATAAAAGCTGAAATTTATTTAATATTGCCATAATATTCAAAACAAATATGATATAGCTGAAAATTTGCTCATTTGGCATTAAACAACAAACCACTAACTCACTCTAAACAAAGAGCAAACTTCATGGTCAGAAAACACCTGTCTACTTCTGTTATTACTTGTATTCCTGGGTGTCTGAGTAGTTAAGATATTTGATACATGTATCTCACCATAAGCTTAACACCACTGACATGAGGTTTGTGTGTCTGAGTAGTTAAGATAGTTGATTTCTCACCACAGACCTAACACCACTGACATGAGGTTTGGGTGACTGAGTAGTTAAGATAGTAGATATCTCACCATAAGCTTAACACCACTGACATGAGGTTTGGGTGACTGAGTAGTTAAGATAGTAGATATCTCACCACAAACATAACACCACTGACATGAGGTTTGGGTGACTGAGTAGTTAAGATAGTTGATATCTCACCATAAGCTTAACACCACTGACATGAGGTTTGGGTGACTGAGTAGTTAAGATAGTAGATATCTCACCACAAACATAACACCACTGACATGAGGTTTGGGTGACTGAGTAGTTAAGATAGTTGATATCTCACCACAAACCTAACACCACTGACATGAGGTTTGGGTG
>MJUT01053844.1:135068-153882 GCA_002080005.1 Gigantidas platifrons
CTTTTACTCTTTAATGAACTACCCTGATTCTGAGCCAGCCAGTCTTTGCTTTTACTCTTTAATGAACTACCCTGATTCTGAGCCAGCCAGTCTTTGCTTTTACTCTTTAATGAACTACCCTGATTCTGAGCCAGCCAGTCTTTGCTTTTACTCTTTAATGAACTACCCTGATTCTGAGCCAGCCAGTCTTTACTTTTACTCTTTAATGATACATACTTAGTGAAGAAGCAACAAATGCAATTTCTTTAGTTTGGATCAAAACGGGGCTCGATCCCAAGATGAACGCACCTTGATCCCAAGATGAACGTGCCAACCCTTTCACCAACGATGCAATTACATTAACATATAATACATAAACCAACAAATAAATACAGTGAAAACACTCTCATCCTTCAGTAGTGTCTAGACTGACTAGTGTAGACATCCTAATCACAATGACAAATATAATAATTATACTACAGTAATAACAGTACTATTATAAAGACATCATACATCACAAGTAAAAACATTATTATTATCATCTTATAACAAACTTATTGACAAATAGTTATACCACATGTAAATACTTACAGAACAATTACCTTCTAACATATATAGGGACAGTCATGATCATGATGGTATACTGCCTAGAATTACATCTAACATATTTGGATGAATTACATCTTCCATATTTGGCTATGTATTATACTCACTTTTTTACCAGAGGCCGTCGTGGCCGTGATCGTATGGTAGTTAGATTTACAGCTACCTATGCAATCATTGCCTATCACCACTGATGTTGTGAGTTCGAATCTCGATCAGGGCGAGATGTACAACATTACGTGATAAAGTTTGTCTGTGACTTGCGACAGGTCGGTGGTTTTCTCCAGGTGCTCCAGTTTCATATTTGGTTATGTAGGATACTCACTTTTTTGACTTAGAGAAATGATTTTGTAGAGGGGTATACACATAATTAACCTGAACATGACCACAGAGTAACATTCTTTTCTCCTAAACCTTTAGTGAAGGGAATTTCAAAAGAAGAGAGCTTACTACTGGTACATGATTTTGCAGCAAAACTTGAATTTTTCAAAAATCTTAAATATAATTTGTAATGCATTACTCTAAAACATTGTTGCATTATCAATAAAAATAAACACTGTTTTTGTATGTTGCTGGATGAAATGAAATGAAATGTAGTTTTAAAGGTGAGAAGTCAACAGGGTAATAATGCCAATCACATGCATCTCAGAGGTACCTATGCCAATCACATGCATCTCAGAGGTACCTATGCCAATCAGTGCCTATTTAAAATTATGACTTTGATTCCAGCCCTTGGTAAAGTGTATAAGATATAACATTATGTGATAAGGAATGTCAGTGACTTGGTCGGTAACTTTTGTCCAGTTTCCTGGATAACCACACTAGATCTGAACAGTTACAGTGAAGTGTGCTATAGGTACGTGTATGTTCTAAATAAAACAAAGTTTTACTGGCCTTGACCCTGAGGACCGGTGTTATAGAGCCATTTTTCCCCCTTAGCTGGAACAGTCGGCAACGACTCCTGTTCTATACCGGAAGAAGGCGGGAAAATGGCTATATAGTAGATTTTGCACCTGGAAAAATGGCTATATAGCCATTTATCCCCCAAATATATATCTCAATTAAATTATAAATAAGTTATAATTTAATTTTAATGTACAAATGTATAAACATTTTATTTGAAAAAAATGAAAAGAAACTAATTATTTATATAGTATAGTAACAGGGACTGTGTCAAAGAGACAACAACTCAACTAAACAGTGAAATTTTTTTTTTTTAAATAATAACAATGATGATGGTAAGCATCGACTGGCGATTTCTATGTCAATTCCAATCTTTGAAAACATATGACAATCTCGATCTTCCCGTTGCCATGGAAACTTATCAAATTTATATAAGTAACAGCAGAATAACTGAAGAACAATGTCGGTACAATAAAACATGTTCCACACGCAGGTTAGATGTAGAAGATGAATACCACTTTTCAGTGATATGTCCATAATTAAAGGGTCTTAGGGAAATGTTTAACTGGTCGAGTACATTACCTGATATGGATGACTCCATTTCATGACCCAAAGTCATGCATCATGATTAATAACCAGAGGCTCCCAGGAGCCTGTAATCGCTCACCTGGATCAAAGCTGCTTTCAATAACAACGCAACTGCACTGTGACAACCATCTTGGTGGGAAAGCGCGACTGCCGGACACAATTTTGGTAAAAGACCATCAAAGTTTGGTTCTAATTGAGCTACTGGTTCCAGACAAGATGGTTTTTATGTCAATTTCCCATAGGGTCCTATGTTAAACTGAGTTCAGCTGTGCAGCCATCTTGGTCAGAGGGCAGGACCACCAGACACATTTTTAGAGAACCATTCAATGACTATTTCATCAAAATTGAGTTCTTATTGAGCAAATGGTTTCAGACAAGAAGATTTTTATGTGAATTTCCCATAGGCTCTTTTGTTAAATTAAGTTCGGCTGTGGCGGCCGCGTCGGAGGTCTGAAATGCTGGACACAATTTTGGAAGAGGACCATCCAAGGATCGTTTCAACAAAGTTTGGTTGATATTGGCTCAGTAGTTTCAGAGGAGAAAACTTTTTTTAAATTTCATCCCCGATTTGGCCAGGTGAGCTAAAAAGGGCAATAACTCCAAGATGGGTAATCAGATTTCCTTCAAAATTGCAGGGTAGGTAGATCTTGACATGCTGCACAATTTTGTATTTTAAACTTAACCTCTATCTCTTATAGTTTTTGAAATATAAGACAAAAAGTATTAAAATTTTAAAAATTTGATGAAAAAAGGACAATAACTCCAAGATGGGTAATCAAATTTACTTCAAAATTGCAGGGTAGGTAGATCTTGACATGCTAAACATGTTTGTAGTTTAAACTTAACATCTATCTCTTATAGTTTTTGAAATAAAGGACAAAAAGTATTAAAATCTTGAAAATTTGATGAAACTAGAGGCTCCCAGGAGCCTGTAATCGCTCACCTGGTTTTCAATTTGACATCTAAAGTTGATAGAAATGGGGGAGTGTTACACATAATTTTGAAAGTGGGTCATCCAAAGATCATTTCAACTCAAATTTCTGAGCAAAAGATTTTGCTGTGATTTTTATCTCATAATATTCCTAAACGGAATAAACTGGCTGAAAAAATCTCACAGAAAACCCCAGAATATATGTTAAACTACTCATTGCCATGTAGCTGCAGTTAAAATTTGAGTTCATTTTGATTTGTAATAAAGCAGAAATTGACAACTAAAGAAATTTCTATTTTTAGTAACAGCAGCCATTTTGAATGGAGGGTGGGGCTGTCGGATACATATTGAAAGGGGATCACCCAAGGACCATCCCAGCCAAATTTGCTTTAATTTGGTTCAGCGGTTTCAAAGGAGAAGATTTAAATGTGATCTTTTATCAAAATATTCCCAATTTGCATAATTGGTATAAATCGGCTCAAAGAAAAATTTCACAGAAAAACCTGGAATATATGTTAAATTACTCCTTGCTGGTGGCCATCTTGGATTTTCAATCGGTCCAAAAAGTAACAACACTTGGTTAGCAGCTTGCAATGATCATTCATGACAATTTTCAATTCCATCCTCCATGTAGTATCGGAGAAGAGGATCTTTGAAATTTCAGCCAATCAGAGGCTATTATGGCCCCTGGCAGCCATATTGGATAACCAATCGGAACAAAAAGTAACAAAGATTGATCAGAACCTTGTCAGGAACATTTCTGCCAAGTATGGTTCCAATCCATCCAGTGGTTCTTGAGAAGAAGTATGTTTTGCATATTTCCCATAGGGTCGCTATGTTAAATTATGTCCCCCGCTGGTGGCCATCTTGGATTTTCAATCGGTCCAAAAAGTAACAACACTTGGTTAGCAGCTTGCAATGATCATTCATGACAATTTTCAATACCATCCTCCATGTAGTATCGGAGAAGAAGATCATTAAAAATTTCAGCCAATCAGAGGCTTTCATAGCCCCTGGCAGCCATGTTGGATAACCGATCGTAACGAAAGTAACAACACTCGGTTAGACCATGCAAATGAATATTCCTGCCAAGTTTGGTCCCAATTGCTTCAGTGGTTCTCTAGAAGAAGATTGAAATGTTTACGGACGAACGGACGACGGACGCCAAGTGATGGCAATAGCTCACATGACCCTTTGGGTCAGGTGAGATAAAAAAGGGCAGCAATAACTCCAAAATGGGTAATGGGATTTACTTCACAATTGCAGTGTAGGTCGATCTTGACATGCTGCACATTTTTGCAGTTTAAAAAAAATTTGATGAAAAAAGGGCAATAACTCCAAGATGGGTGATCAAATTTACTTCAAAATTGCAGGGTATGTGATCTTGACATGCTGAACATGTTTGCAGTTTAAACTGAACATCTATCTCTAGTAGTTTTTGAAATAAAGGACGAAAAGTATTAAAATTTTGAAAATTTGATGAAAAAAGGGCAATAACTCCAAAATGGGTATTAAAATTTACTTCAAAATTGCAGGGTAGGTAGATCTTGACATGCTGCATATTTTTGCAATTTAAACTTAACCTTTATCTCTTATAGTTTTTTAAATATAAGACGAAAAGTATTAACATTTTTAAAATTTGATGAAAAAAGGGAAATAACTCCAAAATGGGTAATGGGATTTACTTCAAAATTGCAGGGTATGTAGATCTTGACATGCTGAACATGTTTGCAGTTTAAACTTAACATCTATCTCTTATAGTTTTTGAAATAAATGACGAAAAGTATTAAAATTTTGAAAATTTGATGAAAAAAGGGCAAAAAGACGTAAAAAAAAAGTCTGGACAACTTAAAATTTGAACAAAAAACACTTAAAATTTGAACAAAAAATACAAGTTCAAGGGCCATAATTCAGCCAAAAATCATTCGACTGGAACGAAAATCGAACTTAAACTGTAACTCATCTAGATATAGCCACATACCAAATATCAAGTCAATATATCAAAGGACGTCAAAAAAAAGTCCGGACAACTTAAAATTTGAACAAAAAATACAAGTTCAAGGGCCATAACTCAGCCAAAAACCACTCGACTGGAATGAAATTCGAACTTAAACTGTATCTCATCTAGATATAGCCACATACCAAATATCAAGTCAATATATCAAAGGACGTAAAAAAAAAGTCAGGAAAACTTAAAATTTTAATGTGATGGACGGACACACGAACGGAACCTAAAATTATAGTCCCCTTCGGCATCGCCGGTAGGGGACTAATAATAGTGATAATAATAATAATAATAATGAATAATAGCTTTTCGTCTTTTTTCAAATAAAATGTTTGCTTAGTGCAAATAAATCATAACTTATTTATAATAAATTAGAAATAACATTTAGGGGGGAAAACCCACTATATAGCCAAGTTTCCCCCTACTTCTAAAGGGGGGGGGAAATGGCTATAGTATATAGCCATTTTTCTGGGGGAAATTCTATTATATAGCCATTTTTTCCCCCTGATAAGGAAGGGGGGAAAGATTGCTATATAGTGACTTTTCCGGGGGAAAGATGGCTATATAGCCATTTTTCTGGGAGGGGGGAAAATGGCTATATATAGCCATTTTTCTGGGGGGGGAGATTGCTAGGGGGGAAAATGGCTCTAGAACACCGGCGCTCATCGTGAAGACTGATCTAATTGAAAAATAAATTTTCAATCTGAATAATAATCTAAATGTATTATACTCATTGATTAAAAGATTGAGTATGTCCAAGAAAAAACATTTAATTTATTATTACAGAAAAGAATGAATAACTCATTATACTCTTAAAGTATTAGTTAAAATCTGGCTTCAAATCTTCTCTTAATCTTAAGAGTATGTAGCTGTATATTACAGTATCAATGTTATGGAAGCCTTATAAGATATACACAGTAATATATTTAGGTATAGAGGCAGTTTAGAAGTAAAGTCCTCAGGGACCAGTCTAATACCATTTATAGAAATAAAACAAATAAATGAGAATAAAATGTCAATACAACATACTTCAAAGGAAAGATAAAATACAATAAAGGTAATTTTCACCTGATCAATACCAGATGATGCAAGATGTGATCAAAACATATTAACTACTTCTCCTACCAAGATCACTTAAAGTCTAATTTCTGAATCTTGTTAAAATCAATGAAAGGAAAATAAGAATGAGCTGTAATGGTTTGATGGAATTTATACGGACATGACACCCATGGATTGATTCTGACAGAGTCTGATATTAGCTATCGTCAGAAATGATCTGACTTAATCCAGGCACTTCCTGTGTTTGCCAAGAGATGGTATCCTTTATTTAACCAAGTGAAATTAAATTCTATTAAGCTAGCATTAAAATGTACATCTTAAGACGATTTTGATTGATTAGAGGAGAAATCTTAAAATAAAAGAAGGATTTTGAGCACTTTTTCATTTATCTTTGACTGAACAATGAATAAGCATCTACTGTTTGTGTAATACTCAGGAATCAAGCAAAAAGCACTCAGATGTCATCTAAAGGATTCTTGTTGTATGGACTTCAGTTTAATCAATTTACTATAGATTAAATAGAAATATCATTGTTAAGTCCTGATAATAAGTTAGATAGAGCCCAATAAATTACCATATACTATAAAGCCTACAAAATCTATATAGTTCTATAGTAACATTTACGCCATGCTTCAATATCATACATACAGTAGACAGTTTAGAAGCCAAACATAACTTCCTAAATTTGGTATAAATTGGCAATGACACAGTCATTTCAAAGAATTTGTTTTCAAAATACTCATTAGACAATATTGCATTTTTTACAATCATATACAGAAAATAAAAGGAGTTTTGGGGCCATGGTCTTACTGCAAATAAAATTGTGAAAGGAAGATATCTCCACAATAACCTTGTGCTTTTAGGAATGATAATAAAAAAATGTATATCGTTTCATATATGGATGACAGCCGACATAGATTGGAACATTAAGTAATGTTACAAAGAAATGAAATCAGTTCAATGAATAAATGAAACACTTGAAAGAGTGCTGTAACCAAGGGTATAGTGATAATACATGTCCTTGGTAAAAACACTTAAAATCACTTTAAACCAAATACGGAAAAGGATCACCCACAAAATAAAGACGTGCATGAATAAACACATCCAAAAAATAACAATAAAGAAAATTACAACTTTTCCTCCATTTCTCCCGAGCTTCAATTTAATCACAATCCAAAAAGATATAAATGATTTAGGATACCAAATGTAATGCATTTTTTTCACACAATTAAGCTGTACTATTGCATGGGTTTAATCATTATTGAGTCAACGTTGTTACAACTTGGTCTAATCACTGAGTGATAAATCATTGATAATAACGAACATCACAAACAGCAAGCACCAAATTAAATCTCCACTCTACAAGAAAAACAATCTGTCTTTCAAACAAACGATTGTATTTATAAAAGCTGTCAAACCACAATGAACTATAATTACATTAGGCCAATTTTTACACGTTCTGGTCATTTTCTTCCATGATTACATCACAATAATTCCCATTTATTTTCTCCCAGAACTGTTATTATCAATGATTTGTTCCTCTACAGGAACTGTGTAAACAAATTAAGGATAATTGTCGTGGACAGAGAGATAGCCCAAATACAGACAATTGACACAGACAGAGTGTGTGAGTGAGTGAGTGATTGTTGTTTATTGCCAACTCAGCAAATTTTTCAGCCATATCATGGCGAGAACAAGCTAACTTTAAATGAGATGATCACGAGTTCGGCTTTGTACTAGACCAGCATGCTTAGTTGGATATTTATAGAGCTAGCTCACTGAAACAACAGTCTGCGGATAGACATGTCACTTCACTCTGACACATTATCCTGATTCTGAGCAACCAGTCTTTGATCTTTCTCCTTAATGCTGCGTACTTAGTGGAGAAGCAACAAATACCAATTTCATAGTCTTTGGTTTGATCCGATTGGGGTTTGAACCCACGATCTACAGCACTCGTGGGGAGCATGCTAACCATTACAACCACGATGTGGTTCACAAGGTCAGAGAGATATCCCAACTATAGTCGATAACAGTATTCGTGAACAGAGAGATTGTCCAATTTTCCCCTATATCTTTCATATAAAACTACAATTTGAAAACAATTATCCTGAAGTCAATTCAAGTCTTATATTGATAACATTTTATAAACAAAAGCAAAATTAAATGTTGTTTGAAACCACAATTTCAATATAATTTATAAACTAATATTATTTTAGAATACACACGTCAAACACAAAATTAACTTTCCCAAAACACAATACAATGGAGTTATATCATTATTTACACAAGGTTTTACATGCTCCTGTTTAAACTGTTACATGTGTATATAGTTAAAAAACAAGAGCATGAAAAACATACATGTAATGATCAAGACGATCATTTATGCTAATTTAAGGGGCATAACTCCAGAATAGGCAAAGATACTAAAAACAGAAATGATAAGGAAAGCTTTTTTAGTAACTTAAGACTATTATATTAACATTGTATAATATTTAAAGACGTTATCTAAGGTGGAATATGTAACAGATATATACTCGTCTTATATCTATCAACACTGCCATTCATCCTTCTCTGATATCTTCAATAAAACTAGAGATCAGCGGCTCTTTTCACAAAAATTCTTACGATAAAAAATTGTCGTAAGTGTAAAACTAAGATTAAAAAGAGTTTCACAAAAATACTTACGATAATCTTAAGTGTAAAAATAGTCCTAACTTTACGTGTAAAACTACCCTGTCGTAAGTGTAAAATTTTGATCTTAAGAGAAATAGTTGTCTTACCTTTTATCGTAAGTGAAAAAAAATCAAAAACAAATCTGGTTAATTCTTTTAATTTTATATTTCAAATTGGGAATGATTGACAATCGAAAAGACTACTAGCAAACTTGGTAAAAATTCTTCTTTTTATTATTATTATTTTTATTTAAAAGAAATGGAATACAGGATTTTCTTCTAGATATCTACAGTCTCCGCTTACAAAAGTTTTGTATGAACAGTAGCTTTAGGACTGGAAGTTTCTGGATCCAATGATATCGTTTTGATTTTGCCTTATATTAGTAATATAATTTATTATTTTCTGGCAACTTCGATGATCATCGAACACTCTGGCAATACATAAATTTGTGTACATTCTTCTGTTATATTAATATAAATATATGACAGTGATATTTATTCGTCTTCGTGATTGATACATGTAAATGATAAACACATCTCATAAAAATCCGAATAAATTTTCATCACTAAAAGAACAAGTGTTTAATTTTATGTGGGATGGGATTAATTGGGGAAAAAAAAGGAGGGGGGTAAATATTTTGCTGACAAATGACCGATAAAATGAATTATATGAATAAAATAATTCTACTTAAAGTAACCATGAATGGATGGTGACGCACAACTCCAAGTAATGATAATTATTATAGATCATTTTAATTTAAATGCATTATAAATGTTCCTTAATACGAAAATCATACCCGTTCATATTTTGTGCAGTTATTGGTGACCGATTCATATATTAGATAAAAATTCTATATAAACATACAAACACATCATAGCATAAAAAACTGCTTACAAATCAGTGCCGGGGATATTTTATAGAATAATTTTTTTTTTTTTAAATGTTTTGTTGTGCTATGGAAATGAAACTAGGTTGCTAAGAAAGATGGTTTATGGTGTTTAATGCCCCTTTCAGCAATATATCGGTCAGTTTTATTGGTGGAGAAAACTGGAGTACTCGGAGAAAACCACTGACCTGTCACAAATCACTGACAAACTTTATCACATAATGTTGTATCGAGTACACCTAAGGAAGAATTTTTATCGTAAGTGTAATTTTAGTCATAAGATTAAAATTTGTCGTATGATAATCTTTGTGAAAAGGACTTGGGAATTGTCGTAAGATAATCTTAAATGAAAAAGTTAAGACTATAGTTACGAATTTTTGTGAAAAGAGCTACAGGTGACAAAAATTCCCAGATGTAGTGTTTATCAACAGAAGTTCAACTGCAGGCTAGGGGGAATTTCACACTCATTTTAGGGTGTCCATTATGCTTATTATTGAAGACAATACAGTGGAACCTGTCTAATCCGACACACCAAGGGACCAGGGAAATGTGTCGGATTGTACAGGTTGTCGGAATACTCAGGTTTTATTTATGTTAACAGAACTATTTTGGGACCATAAATTTTTGTCGGATGTCACAGGATGTCGGAAAACTCAGGTGTCGGATTGCACAGGTTCCACTGTACTATGGTTGTGAAATGTAGAACAGCAATAAAAGTGCTGTTCCTTTACTTTGTGTCTATAAAGTGTAAAGTTAGATAGTCTTTCATGTTCATTTACATCCATATCTTTGTTTTTTTATTAATTCATGAAATATTTCACCCTAACATTCACTGGAGTAAAGCTGATGACCGTAACTGTAAATTACGGTCATTCCAAGATGGCGGACATGAAATTAGGTAAGAATCTTTTTTGTTGATTAAATTGTTTCTATAATGTATTTTAAATGACACATGCATTAGTACGATAGTAATCTATGAACTTTTCACAAGGAAATCACAAATTACGACTGAAAAATGTATATGAAAGAGAAAATCCGAATTTAAAAAATCACTAAGATGACCGTAACTGAAAACTGCAATTACGGTCATCCCAGTTTTCAGTTACGGTCATCTTAGTGATTTTTTTAAATCGGATTTTCGCTTTCATATACATTTTTCAGTCGTAATTTGTAATTTCCTTGTGATAATAAGTTCATAGATTACTATCGTACCAATGCATGTGCCATTTAAAATACATTACAGAAACAATTTAATCGACAAAAAAGATTCTTACCTGATTCCACGTCCGCCATCTTGGGATGACCGTAATTGCAGTTACGGTCATCAGCTTTACCCCAGTGAACATTGTAATTCAGTTTGTGAGAATTCAAATTCATATAATCTTTTTTTTCATTATATATCTTTATTTGCATATTGAATCCATATAGGTCAAGAAAATAATATCTAAATACCCAAAAAAATCACAGAATAGAATTAAGTTAATGAAATACAAAATGACCATTGTTGAGGAGTGTACACTACATTATGTCAAGTATATATATAATACTCACCCACCTGGTTTGTCAAACGTTTTATCCTCTGATTGTTTGCACAAATCTTAACTGTATATCCTATAAAAGAAATACTAATAGATAATCTGTGTCATCATCTTCATTATGGCATCTGTAATATTATACAATGTTATATTTTCAGACCAACATTTTGAAATTTGACCACAGAATCTAAATATTTTATACTTAATAAGGAACTGATCTGAAGCTAATGGTAAAAAGGAATTTTATATTACATTTGAAAGAAAGTCTTACATTTCTATTTTTGTTCCTGGATTTTTTTATTTCAGTATCGATGATTTTTAAATTTCTTTCTTCCATGACAGACAGTTCTGTCTTACTTTAACATCATTAAATGAGAGGTGTTCTTCATTCTTTAATGGGATACATCATAAAACATCTTCACTTCTTGTGTAGCAGTTAAATAAGAATTAAATAAGACCTTCTACAATAATTGTAGCTATAAATATAATATTAAACAAGAGGTTAACCAGGCCTTACGGTCAAAACTTTCAAGTCACGGTGAGGAGTTTTGTACTCAAAATTCACACTTTTATTCAATTTCTGAGAGCATTGGTTGAGCTTACACATCAATAATTTCTGAAAAAATACTGTTTAATCCTATATTAATCTTTTTTTTATGTTGTTTACTTTTCACAAACTTTGGCCTGTCATGTTTAACATTTCTACAGTATCAATATGGAACTTTTCAAAATAAAAACACTATCATACTGCCAACACATTACAGCTAAAACTATAAACTTTATCTATTTTTTGACTGGATGTAATTAGTTTATGTGAACCATTAAAAATAGTATTGTGAGCATAAACTAAGCCTATTACTGCCAATTACCAGTTATTAATTAACACAGCAGATTTTCTCATTAATTTACATCCATCAGTGTTAATTGTTTCTACAGGAATGTGTTGATAAATGTATCAGTTATAAAAACAAACATCAAAGGAATCCTTGTGGATTGTCACATGACAACACAATCATCTACACAAGACTAGACAAATCATCTACAAAACAAGACAAATCATCTACACAAGACAAGACAAATCATCTACACAAGACAAGACAAATCATCTACACAAGACAAATCATCTACACAAGACAAGACAAATCAATTGCTAAGAGTTTCCGACTCCTTCACCTAATTTATGTACTCATATACAACTTCAGATATATGCCAAGTGAAATGTTTGTGTACAAGAACTATAACTTTGTCATGCTATTTGGTTCATCTTGAATTTTTCATATTCCCATAATTGCCTATGGTTAAACTTTGTCACTCTGTGGCGGCCATCTTTGATTTCCGATTGACAAAAACACACAAATTTTATTTTTAAAGAGCCATATAAAGAATATTAATACCATGTTACAATTCCGTCACATGTGGTTTCTGGGAAGAAGATTTGTTTGTACAATTTCAGCCAATAAGAATGAATCATTGCAGACATGTTGAATTTCCTAATGAAATGAAAATCTTATAAAATGTTAAGAGCTGACAAAATAACATGTCTGTCAAGTTCCTTTCGCTCAAGTGATTTCAGAAAAAAAATATTGAAACGTGAAAAGCTAAAGAATGCTGACAACAATGGATGCAAACTGATGACAATACTTCACACGATCTGTGGTCCAAGTAAGCTAACAGAAATATAAGGAAAGTTGAAAAAACCCATAAATTCAGAAGAAAATTTATTTTGTAAACAATTTTGATATCTTAGTATAGGCAAATCAAGCATCATGTATAAGTAAAAGTCATATGGTCCCTATTACATTTAATATGACAGCATAAACAAGTTAGCTGTCAGAATTACAGCATATATCCCAGCTTCAAAGGTCTTTACAGATAAAACAATTCTCAAAGTTTTGGATAACTTGGGTAAAAAAAAATAATCTGCAAAAACATTTGATAAAAGTACATCTCCATGTGGTAGTGATGAAGAATGTCTAATAGGAAAGTAATCTGATGTAACTTGTGAGAGGAGGAGTTAAGATGAATAGTAACATGACAACAAGGGTGAAGCTAGAACAACTTTGTAGTCCTTGGGTGACTGTAATGTCACAAGACAAGCAGGTGACACATTCTCTATCCAGAGTTGTCGTTCCTGCTACGCTATACAACATCTCTGTCAACGCTCATTTTACAAGATTCTTGTAAAATTTAGAAACAGTAAAAAATATCTACTTAAAATTGTTTTAATGATTGTAAATATCAATAAAGATGAAAATAAATCACTCATTTCAAATCAATTCTCTCTTAAAAATGATTTCCCCCCCCACTTCTT
Organism: Gigantidas platifrons; assembly: GCA_002080005.1. Classification (NCBI taxonomy): domain Eukaryota; kingdom Metazoa; phylum Mollusca; class Bivalvia; order Mytilida; family Modiolidae; genus Gigantidas; species Gigantidas platifrons. The sequence continues at coordinate 148,545 of MJUT01053844.1, forward strand.
GGAGAACTATTTTGCGGAGGTAAAAATTAAAAAGTTAAAAACGATCACAAATCATTTTTTAAGAGAGAATTGATTTGAAATGAGTGATTTATTTTCATCTTTATTGATATTTACAATAATTAAAAGAATTTTAAGTACATTTTTTTACTGTTTTTAAATTTTACAACAATCTTGTAAAATGAGCGTTGATAGAGATGTTGTGTAGCGTAGCAGGAACGACAACTCTGGATAGAGAATGGCAGGTGACAGTGTACTAGAAATCCTTATTCCTTTTATATATATCTGGTACTTTGTACTGTAATGTACAAACATTAACATAGTATACATGTATAATATCATTAATGTATCAGAGATACAAAAGTAGTGTTGCCTTATATCAATATCTTTCTTAATGATAAATTATGGTTTTCAAACTCAATTGAAATATTGTCTGTGGATAAATTTGGTTTGAATCTGTTGAGGAACTATTTCCTATTGTTCTTATAAAAAACATTTTTGCACTTTTCTACATCTTCAAAGGCATATTAAGTCCTTCTTGACGAAATATTATAGTTTTTCCAACTTGACTGAGATAATGTCCATATATAGCTTGTGTATAAATTTGGATTGAATCTGACATGGAATGAAGATGCTATAGTGCTAACAAAATTAATACACACACTGTCAGACCAGAATTCATCAAACAATAAGCCAGGAGCAACTTCATTGAACTTGAATGTGTGTGTACTCAGTGAACACAATTCTCAAATTTAAATACTGAATATGTACACCAGAAGAATGACGAAAAGAAATCAATTGTAATATAAATGCTTGTAGAATCTACATAACAAATCTAGTGTAAGTTTGTAACATAAACACTTGTAAACTGCAACATACCAAACCGATTATAATATAAACGCTTGTAAACTGCAACATACCAAACCAATTATAATATAAACACTTGTAAACTGCAACATACCAAACCAATTATAATATAAACGCTTGTAGTTTTTTGTACTTGACCAATATGCAGCATGCTTAGTTGGATTTTTAGTGCTAGCTCACTGAAACAACAGTTCATGGGTAGACATGTCGCTCCATTCTGACACATCATTCTGATTTCGAGCCAACAAGACTTTTCTCTTTCTCCTTAATGCTGCATGCTTAGCAGAGAAGCAGTAAATAGCAGTTTTATAGTCTGGTTTAATCCGTCCAGTGCTTAAACCCATGATTTACTGCACTCAAGGCAAACACACTACCTATTACACCACCGATGCAGTTGAGTTGTTTATATATATATTAGAGATAAACTTATTCAAATTCATAGTTTTTTTAATCAGAAAGAGCTGTAACAAATACTACCAATGAAAAAAATGTATGTAGGGGCCGTCATGGCCGTGATCGTATGGTAGTTGGATTTTCATCTACCTGTGCAATTATTGCCTTTCACCACTAACGTTGTGATACCGTATCCCACTCATGGCGAGATGCACTCGATACAACATTATGTGATAAACTTTGTCAGTGACTTTGCGACAGGTCAGTGGTTTTCTCCGGTACTCCGGTTTCCTCCACCAATAAAACTGACCACCACGATATAACTGAAATATTTTTGAAAGTGGCATTAAACACCACAAACCAAACCAAACTAAACAAAATACAAGCATAAGACTTTTTTCCGTAAATGGTCATAAATTTTGTGAATAGAATTCCTAACTAAAATTTTATAAAATATTTAAATCATGCTTTGAAAAACAACATCCAGCTTGTTATTTCAGAAACATCTTCAATCTTTAAAAAAAAAGTCTGTTATAATGTAAAACTTTTCTAATTTAGGTAAAGAGTGGAAACATATTACTTTTTATAATCAGATTTTTAAATTCCAAAAATTTAAATAAATAATAAATATTAATTAATTAAATTAATTGACAAACCTGATAACATGTGACAACATGAGTGTCGTCTGCTCTATAAAGATGGAGTAATCATTGGTATTCTAGTCTGTTGTCATCACACAAGAAATAAAATATCTATTAATGCTAGGATATTGAACATTCACTATTGTTAATACTAAATAAAATTCTACTGTAAAAATCCAATCAAATATATCATGCAATTCCTCCTTATTGAACCATATCCTCAAAAAGAATTTGATATGAAGCACTGAAATAATAACAACAAACTTTAAATATGTTTTATTCATAAACAGAACTTTAAAAGTCAAAACAGAAAACAATATGATATTATTAAAACTAAGGTAAATCTCCATCAGATATTGATCTTGTCTGTCCTGTTTAACCGACTCTGTCTGTCTTGTTTAACCGATCTTGGCTGTCCTGTTTAACCGATCTTGGCTGTCCTATTTAACCAATCTTAGCTGTCCTGTTTAACTGATCTTGTCTGTCCTGTTTAACTGACTCTGTCTGTCCTGTTTAACCAACTCTGTCTGTCTTCTTTAACCGATCTTGGCTGTCCTGTTTAACAGATCTTGGCTGTCCTGTTTAACAGATCTTGGCTGTCCTGTTTAACTGATCTTGGCTGTCCTGTTTAACCGATCTTGGTTGTCCTGTTTAACCGATCTTGGCTGTCCTGTTTAACAGATCTTGTCTGTCCTGTTTAACTGATCTTGGCTGTCCTGTTTAACCAATCTTGGCTGTCCTGTTTAACCGATCTTGGCTGTCCTGTTTAACCGATCTTGTCTGTCCTGTTTAACCAATCTTGGCTGTCCTGTTTAACCGATCTTGGCTGTCCAGTTTAACCGATCTTAGCTGTCCTGTTTAACCGATCTTGGCTGTCCTGTTTAGGCCCTTTGGTTTTCTTTGGTTTTCTTTCTCACAAAAACTTTTATATTATTTGACTTTCCAATCTTACCAACCTGATGAAGGTTATTCCAGAGACGTGTCGTGCTCAGTTAGATATCTACATTTTTACTTGGATATCAACTCCCTACTAAAAAATACTGTCATATTTGGATATCATCCTTTTACTAAATAAAAAATACTTTTCATCTTTGGATATCACCATTTTACTAAATAAAAAATACTTTTCATCTTCTGATATCACCACTTTACTAAATAAAAAAATACTTTTCATCTTCTGATATCACCACTTTACTAAAAAAAATACTTGTCATCTTTGGATATCACCACTTTACTAAATAAAAAATACTTGTCATCTTTGGATATCACTAAATAAAAAAATATTTTTCATCTTTGGATATCACTAATTTACTCAATAAAAAATACTTTTCTTCTTCTAATATCACCACTTTACTCAATAAAAAATACTTTTCATCTTCTGATATCACCATTTTACTAATTAGAAAATACTTTTCATTGTTTGATATCACCATTTTACTAAACAAAAAATACTTTTCATCTTCTGATTTCACCATTTTACTATAAAAAAATACTTCTCATCTTCTGATATCACCATTTTACTAAATAAAATATACTTTTCATCTTCTGATATCACCATTTTACTACATAAAAAATACTTTTCATCTTCTGATATCACCACTATACTAAATATAAAATGTCATATCTGGATATCATCATCCTTCAGAATAAAAACATTGTTATATTTTAATATATTTCCACACTTTTTATTATCACAATGTATTAAGTCACAGAATATTTTAATACATCTAAATGTCTGCCAGTTTAATCAACTAGCATTTGATTTCATCCTTTTCACATTAAAATGAGTTGTCAAAATTAAAAATTTATGCATGTCAATTATTTCTCAAATTTGTAAAAAAAAAAAAAAAATAAAATAAAAAAAAATAAAAATATTATTTAAAAAACGTTGCAATTAATTATTTGTATCAATAGATGCACTCAACTTCATTTTAATAAAGGATTATGTAACTAGCATGAAACATGTTTCTATATTTAAATTGTATTTATTTTCTTACAATTATTTAAAATATTTCTATGGATTCTGTTTCAGAACTACCACTTGACTTCTGGCATTGTTTATACAAGTATATCTTGAATAAATTCCCTAATTATTAAATATTTTTATAAGGTCAGTAGAGACTGGTTTCTAGCTTATTTTATACAGAAGAGATTACACATGTATATATATTTTGATAAAGCAATCAATATAATATCTCCCAAGTTGTGATCTGGTAGTAACACATTGCTTACATGAGAATTTATAATGTTTCCTATAGACTTTGTCAACCTGGGGTCGATTTCACAAAAAGTCGTAAGTCTAAGATTAATCGTAAGTGTGATTTCCAAGCTTTTGATTGGTTGAAATTTACACTTATGACTGATCTTAGACTTACGACTTTTTGTGAAATCGACCACTGGCTTTTGTCAATCAAACCAAGGAATTTAATTTCAATATGAAAAAAAATGAAAAAATCAGCCTCCTTGTCTATCTCTGTGTTTTATAAGTTTGAGGAGCAAAAATTCATTTTATTGTGGTGTTATAATATGGTCAACCATTACTTTTTATTTTCAATGGCAACTTCTTTTTTAAATGGTTAAAAATCTTATCTTTTTACAAGGAAATTAGTTTAAAGGGCAGTTCTAAAAAAATTAACTGGCTTGGTCTGAAGGGCTAAAAATGTTTGAAGGTTATTTGAACACTCCTGAGTAAAATCAGATACTATTTCTTCAAACAATACATCTCTATTGATAGGAAAAAACACATTAATATTCTAAGGTTTTCATTTAACTGTATAAATATACTAATTAATAGATTAATTATTAACAGGATTGTCATTATTGGTGGTTGTTCATTGCTCCAAGATAAAAACAGAAACTGATTAGTTTTTATAGTAATCATCAGGGACAGGATGGTAGTACATTCAAATGGCAATATTTATAATAAATGAGGAGATATCATTGGTGAATGTTACTTTGTCTTATATCTAATACTGCATACTCAAGTTTGTGGGAAAGTTCTCTTTCTTTAATATACACATTTTTATACTTAAATATTTATATATAAAAATCAATGTGGAGTGCCTTTATAGGGTTTCGAGTGAGGGTTCCAAAAAATAAATGGGGGCTGTCGTGGTTGTATGGTAGTTGGATTTACAACTACCTATGCAATCACCACTAATGTTGTGAGTGTGAATACCACCCAGGTGAGGTGTACTTGATTCAACATTATGTGATTACGTTTTGGCAGTTACTTGTGGCAGGTCAGTGGTTTTCTCCGGGTACTCCTGTTTCCTCCACCAATAAAACTGACCAACACAATATAACTGAAATATTGTTGAAAATGGCATTAAACACCATAACACTAACCATTAACTCAACAATAAATACTAGTATCAGGGGTTCTCTTAACACTAACCATTAACTCAACAATAAATACTAGTATCAGGGGTTCTCTTAAC
>MJUT01053844.1:181115-192340 GCA_002080005.1 Gigantidas platifrons
TACCATAATATCATTGGTTTTATATCTTTAGTCTAATCCCCCAGTACCATAATATCATTGGTTTTATATCTTTAGTCTAATCCCCCAGTACCATAATATCATTGGTTTTATATCTTTAGTCTAATCCCCCAGTACCATAATATCATTGGTTTTATATATTAACTTCACAAAATATCTAACCCCTCAGTTTAGCAAAACTTGAGAAAACTTATTTTTACGTATTGAATAGCAATGATAAAAACAAGTAACCTTTACAATAATATAAAACCTAATTTCCTATTGAAACCATAAAGATTTCAAAGTTTTGTAGACATTTGTGTAAGACTTTCATAGATATATACAGTACTAGATGACAAGACAAATAAATACATCTTGATAACTCACTTAGCCTAAATCTTTCCCAATCACTTCTCAATGTCATTGGATTGCACAAATCTATTTTCTCTGGGTTTACAAAATTTATCAATTATATTAGGCAAAGAAAAATATCTATAGTGAGACCTTCTGTCAATCTTAAATCTAATTCTCTCTTGTCATTGTAAAAACAAGACAAACAATTCTCCAAGACTCTTTCTCATGATAAGCAATTCCACAACGATTTGTATTAGAATAGGGCAAATTGTCTGTTTTTAACATGTTTTTAAGGACTTTTCCCAGATAACTGTAATTCTATTACACTAAATGTTTTCCTTTACCAGATTTCCACCATTCTATATTTATCAGATTAGATAAGATCGTTTTCTATTCCACACATTTACAGAAAAATCAATTTGGGAGCAGTGACAATGAGGGAGTTATATTATTCTGGAGGAAGTAGAAAATGGGTATAATCATTGGAGGGGGATTGTAACCAACTGAATGTAAAGGTCAATAATTAGTAGGATCTTGGTATGACCATGAGGGAGTTATAACTAACTGATTTTAGGGGCAGTAAGAAAAAAGATATGTCCATGGGGAAAAGGCAGGTTCTAAGTATAGTATGAAATGAGTATGACCATTGGAGGGAGAGGAGAGTTCTTACCAACCAATCCTAGGGGCAGTATGAAAAGTTACAACTCCATATGGTCATCTTAGGATTCTAATCTACTGATTTTAGAGGCAGGTAGGAAATTCATATAAACATATGGACTTTTTTCCTTTTTTTTTTGAGGTGGGGATGAACAAGAGGGGAATAGTTCTGTTGGAAGTAGAAAGTACTGCTGACATTGGAATAGGCACGGTTTGTCCTTACACCATTAAAAAAAAACTTTAAAAAGGCTGTTATTCAACACCTCATTATAAAACATTCATGAAGTAAATTGTATTTGACTTCAAAAGATAAATGCAGACTGCTTTGATGAATCAATGAAACTTTAAATCTTAACTAATACCATCTTACCCATAAGTAAGAAGATTTTACCTTCAAAGAATATTTAATTAATTTCCTTTTTCCTGAGAATCTTAGCATTAAGCCTATACTTAATTGTAGCACATTTTCATCACCTGAGAAACTATGCTTTATCTTACAGAGGAAATCTTTCATGTTTTCCTGTTATAAATCATGTATTTCAAGTATCATTAAAAATTTACATCATTTTCATGGCATTCAATATTTTCAAAAGACAGAAATCACATCATTTATAATAATAGCTATAAAACACATTTTCACATTTCCTTTTTGTTTTCTTTTTCTTTCTGCTTTGTATTTGTTTTTCTTTGTTTGCTTCCATTTTTCAATTTCAAACATCTTATTGGATTTTAGAAGTTAAAAGACATTAAACAAATTCCAAATAGCTATATATTTTTGTTATGAAATATAACCATTATTGATACACAAAGATGTCTTGTCTGTACATGAATGTAATGTATGGACAAGAAAATTAAGGACAATATCAACTGAATTACAAGAGTATATGACAGATCATTAAATATCTATAGTGCCATAATATGATGTGTGATATGTGAGACTTTTGACCAAAATCTGGACATATGACATATATTCATGTGAGATGATAAAAAGCATACCCCCCAAAATTATGGTTATTATCACATTGGTATTTAATGCCACTTTCAACAATATTTCAGTAACATCATGGTGGTTTGCTTTATTGGTGGAAGGTACTTTTAAACAACTGTGAAAATGGACTTGTTTGACTCAATGTTTCTTACAAGTTACAAAATGTCACATGTTAAAGAACTTGATGATTTTAGATTAGAGTATCAATCTAGTGGAACATAGAATGTCTTCAGACAGTCAACAATGCAACAGACAAGACAGTCAACAATGGACAACCAACAAGACAGTCAACATTGGACAACATACAACACAGTCAACAATGAACAACATACAAGACAGTCAACAATAGACAATAGACAAGAGTCAACAATGGACAAGACAAGACAGTCAACAATGGACAACATACAACACAGTCAACAATGGACAACAGCCAAGACAGTCAACAGTGGACAACACACAAGACAGTCATCAATGGACAATATACAAGACAGTCCACAATAGACAACAGACAAGAGTCAACAATGGACAACACATATGACAGTCATCAATGGACAACAGACAAGACAGTCCAAAATGGATAACAGCCAAGACAGTCAACAATGGGAAACAGACAAGACAGTCAACAATGGACAACACACAAGATAGTCAACAATGGGCAACAGACAAGACAGTCATCAATGGACAACACACAAGACAGTCATCAATGGACAACATACAAGACAGTCCACAATAGACAACAGACAAGAGTCAACAATGGACAACAGACAAGACAGTCAACAATGGACAACATACAACACAGTCAACAATGGACAACAGCCAAGACAGTCAACAATGGACAACACACAAGACAGTCATCAATGGACAACAGACAAGACAGTCATCAATCAACAACAGACAAGAGTCAACAATGAACAACACACAAGACGGTCATCAATGGACAACAGACAAGACAGTCCACAATGGATAACAGCCAAGACAGTCAACAATGGACAACACACAAGACGGTCATCAATGGACAACAGACAAGACAGTCCACAATGGATAACAGCCAAGACAGTCAACAATGGACAACAGACAAGACAGTAAACAATAGACAACATACCAGACAGTCAACAATGGACAACAGACAAGACATTCAACAATGGACAACAGACAAGACAGTCAACAATGGATAACAGCCAAGACAGTCAACAATGGGCAACAGACAAGAAATTTAGAAATTTCCTTGAAACTATGTATTTAACTTTTATTCGTCCACTTTTAGAATATGCCGGAGAGGTTTGGGATAATTGTACTCTCGCCGACTCGGAACGGCTTGAAAGAATTCAACTTGAAGCCGCACGTATAGTAACCAATTTAACGTCTTATGCGAGTATACTGTCTATCTATAAGGAAACGGGATGGGAAAAACTTTCAGTTAGGCGTGAAAAAAGAAAACTTTCATTATTCTATGATATAGTCAGTGGCCAATCACCTGATTATCTTCAAGATTTATTACCTATTACAGTGGGTCAAACCAATAACTATAACTTACGAAACTCTAAAAACTTCACTATTCCCCCAGGAAGGCTTAGTTTATATCAAAGTTCTCTGGAACAATCTACCAACAGACTTGAGAAATTCTCCTTGACAACAAATGTTTAAAAACAAAATACGAAAAGTTTATGGTATACCTGACAAACCACCATTATATTTTTCTACTGGTATTAGAATTGCTAATATATTACATGCACGCTTACGTCAAAAATGTAGTAGCCTCAAAAGTGATCTATTCAAATGTAATTTAATTGCCTCTTGTAATTGTGATTGTGGAAATTACATCGAGTCTGTGGACCATTTCTTTTTAAGATGTAATATATATAATGAACACAGAATACAACTATTCCATGGCATGTGTAATTTGGGTTTTGATATAAGCATCGAAAATATATTATTTGGAAATGCCTCTTTTGAAAACGACAAAAACTCGAAACTGTTCTTGCTTGTCCAAAAATACATTGTTAACTCTTAAAAGATTTTCCAGTAAATTTATATATTGAATATACATCAGACGACAACGACTTTGTATATACGTTCCCGTATTTGTGTTTAAAGATAAATATTATACAAAACTGACTCTTATATTCCAACCAACAGAACTGTTTTTGTCCTGTTATGTTATCTTTAATTTTTGCTGTAGTAGTTATTCATATTATCTGTATTTGTAATATATTGTCATTGCTAATGTTTATATATCTACTGGAGAAGACTTCATAAGTTTACAACTTGTGTCTTATCCATTTGTCTTGTTTTGTTTGACAATAAAATATGTTTATTTAAAGTAACAGACAAGACAGTAAACAATAGACAACATACCAGACAGTCAGCAATGGACAACAGACAAGACATTCAACAATAGACAACAGACAAGACAGTCAACAATGGACAACATACAACACAGTCAACAATGGATAACAGCCAAGACAGTCAACAATGGACAACACACAAGACAGTCAACAATAGACAATAGACAAGACAATCAACAATGGACAACATACAAGATAATAAACAATGGACAACAGCCAAAACAGTCAACAATGAACAACAGACAAGACAGTCAATAATAGACAACAAACAAGACAGTCAACAAGTGTCAACAAACAAGACAATCATCAGTGGACAACATACAACAAAATCAACAATGGACAACAGACAAGAGTCAACAATGGACAACACACCAGACAGTCAACAATGGACAACATACAACACAGTCAACAATGGACAACAGCCAAGACAGTCAACAATGGACAACATGCAAGACAGTCATCAATGGAGAACATACAAGACAGTCCACAATAGACAACAGACAAGAGTCAACAATGGACAACACACAAGAAAGTCATCAACGGACAACAGACAAGACAGTCCACAATGGACAACATACAACACAGTCAACAATGGACAACAGNCAAGACAGTCATCAATGAACAACATACAAGACAGTCAACAATAGACAACAGACAAGAGTCAACATTGGACAACAGACAAGACAGTCAACAATGGACAACAGACAAGAGTCATCAATGAACAACAGACAAGACAGCCATCAATGAACAACATACAAGACAGTCAACAATAGACAACAGACAAGAGTCAACATTGGACAACAGACAAGACAGTCAACAATTGACAACAGACAAGAGTCATCAATGAACAACAGACAAGACATTCATCAATGAACAACATACAAGACAGTCAACAATAGACAACAGACAAGAGTCAACAATGGACAACATACAACACAGTCAACAATGGACAACAGACAAGAGTCATCAATGAACAACAGACAACACAGTCATCAATGAACAACATACAAGACAGTCATCAATGGACAACATACAACACAGTCAACAATGGACAACAGACAAGAGTCATCAATGAACAACAGACAAGACAGTCATCAATGAACAACATACAAGAAAGTCAACAATAGACAACAGACAAGAGTCATCAATGAACAACAGACAAGACAGTCATCAATGAACAACATACAAGACAGTCAACAATAGACAACAGTCAACATTGGACAACAGACAAGACAGTCAACAATGGGCAACAGACAAGACAGTCATCAATGGACAACAGCCAAGACAGTCAACAATGGGCAACAGACAAGACAGTCATCAATGAACAACAGACAAGACAGTCATCAATGAACAACAGACAAGACAGTCAACAATGGGCAACAGAAAAGACAGTCATCAATGAACAACATACAAGACAGTCAACAATAGACAACAGACAAGAGTCAACAATGGACAACAGACAAGACAGTCAACAATGGACAACATACAACACAGTCAACAACCAAGACAGTCAACAAAGGGCAACAAACAAGACAGTCATCAATGAACAACATACAAGACAGTCAACAATGGACAACAGACAAGAGTCAACAATGGACAACAGCCAAGACAGTCAACAATGGGCAACAGACAAGACAGTCATCAATGAACAACAGACAAGACAGTCAACAATAGACAACAGACAAGAGTCAACAATGGACAACAGACAAGACAGTCAACAATGGACAACATACAATACAGTCAACAACCAAGACAGTCAACAAAGGGCAACAAACAAGACAGTCATCAATGAACAACATACAAGACAATCAACAATGGACAACAGACAAGAGTCAACAATGGACAACAGACAAGATAGTCAACAATGGATAACATACAACAGTCAACAATGGAAAAAGCCAAGACAGTCAACAACGGACAACACAAAAGACAGTCAACAATGGGCAACAGACAAGACAGTCATCAATGGACAACATACAAGACAGTCATTAATTGACAACAGACAAGACAGTCATTAATTGACAACAGACAGACAATTAAAAATGGACAAATGATATAATGTAAAGTGAGTTGGGATGTCCTTTAGAGTCAAGAGTCAAACTCCCTTTTTTCACAACTGTTAGCATCATAAAGACCTACATTTAAAAAAAAAATCATCAAACCCATGTTTACAAGCTACCATTAATTAAAATATAATTTTATTGTTACCTTTTATTTTGTGCAACCATTTACAGTGGTGCATTGTTTTACATGCTAACTAATTCCCACACTCTGTAAACATTGGACTTAAGTATTTATTTAAGTAGTCAAATCACATAATCAAAAATCAGTTTCCACCGTAATGAAATTTGTACTTATTTTAAAATGTAGGAAAATAGCTTTTTGAAAACATATTGGAAAACTAAGGATATCACTTCAGAAATAAGAGGATTGTGGGAAAAAAAGGAAACCAATTTCTCTGTTCTCAACTTTACCTTAATTGATAAAAAGTATCATTAAATATTCATACAAGAACTATCAATATGTAATCTACACTAGAAAAAAAAGTTATCACTAACAATAAAGAGATGACAATAGAATGGTATAGATTTGGCCAATTAAAATGACATTATTGAATTGTCAACTGGTCTTCTATCAGCTGATTAGTGGGGTTTAAACGAATCTGAAATAGCTGTTTATGAACCATGATTAACAATAACAGAGCTAGATACTAGACGTGATTGATGATTAATATCCCCAAGATCTAGGCATGCTACAGCTAGCCAGGACTATAACAGAGATAGATACTAGACCTGATTGATGATTAATATCCCCAAGATCTAGGCATGCTACAGCTAGTCAGGACAATAACAAGCTAGATACTAGACCTGACTGATGATTAATATCCCCAAGATCTAGGCATGCTACAGCTAGCCAGGACAATAACAAGCTAGATACTAGACCGGATTGATGATTAACATCCCCAAGATCTAGGCATGCTACAGCTAGCCAGGACTATAACAGAGCTAGATACTAGACCTGATTGATGATTAATATCCCCAAGATCTACGCATGCTACAGCTAGCCAGGACTATAACAGAGCTAGATACTAGACCTGATTGATGATTAATATCCCCAAGATCTAGGCATACTACAGCTAGCCAGGACTATAATGACCCCCATCATTTTGTTACTCAGCTGAGGCATCATTACTTTATAATGTAATTAAGTGTGGACCATTATACTGATGTTGATGACAAAGATGGATGTACTAACCACGTCATACAATGGATGGAGGAAAATTAAGATTTGAGAAACTGGCTTTATCAAACACAGCAAATATTTACAAAACTGTGGCATGAAGAGAATTAGTAAAAGTCAAATGACTTATTGGTCTGATGTGTGTGGCTTAAGTAATAGATACAATGTACAGTACCTTAGCAACAAAAGAAGTAGCCTGTATTGTATATTAGAGGCTTGTTTTTCCAGATGAGTACTTACCCAAGTGAAAGAGTCTGAGATGTTTGTGCCAAAAATCTTTTTCTTGGGTCTGAATCTGGAAAAATAAGTATTTTATGTTTAATTACTGACAACTGCTTTGTTATTGTAGTAATGTATCTGACTTGTACAAAAAAAATGGGTTAAATCATGCTTAAGTAATATTTAATAACCTTTAAAACTACAAAATTAGCAAAGATTAACCTTTTTAAAAACATTCTGAATGAGCCACTTAATTTCACCTCAATTAGTATCAGGTAATATTGTTAAGCCTGTTTGATCATCTTTATATTGAGGGGCCCGGGTGACTCAATGACTTAGGTAGTTGGATTACCTAACAACTCATACAAGCCTATCACCAATATGGAGTAGGTTCGTGCCCAGCTTTGTAAATTACGACTAGAGGCTCAGTGGGCTGAGCCTGTGTTGCTCACCTTTCATTCTGCTCTGAGGAAATTTAATACAGAACCTCCCATAGGTGCTTCCCACCAAGTTTTGGTCATTTGTCTAAAACGAGAATGGCCTGTGGCAGCTATGTTTATTAACGGATCCAAACTAAATGAGCAATCTTTATAGATGACCTTCCAAGGATGCTTCCTACCAAGTTTCGATTCATTTGGCAAAGCGGTTTCAGAGAAGAAGATTTTTTAGAAATCAACCAATCAGAAACAAGAATTGTCTTTGGCAGCCATGTTTGTTAACGAATTGGAACTAAATTAGCAATCTTTATAAAGAACCTTCCAAGGATGCTTCCTACCAAGTTTCAATTCATTTGGCCAAGCGGCTTCAGAGGAGAAGATTTTTTAGAAATCAACCAATCAGAAACAATAATTGCCTGTGGTGGCCATGTTTGTTAACAGATCGGAACGAAATGAGCAATCTTTATAGAGAACATGCCATAGACGCTTCCTACCACGTTTCGGTTCATTTGGCCAAGCAGTTTCAGAGCAGAAGATTTTTTTAAATCGGCCAATCAGAAACAAGAATTGCCTATGACGGCCATGTTTGTAAATGGATCGGGACAAAATGATCATTCTTTAGAGAGGACCTTCCATATATGCTTCCTACCAAGTTTCACTTCATTTGGCTGAGGGGTTTCAGAGGAGAAGATTAAAATGTGAAAAGTTAATGGACGACAGACAACGGACGCCAATTGATGGCAAAAGTTCACATTGCCTTTGGCAAGGTAAGCTAATAAAAAGAGTGCACTCTACTCGCACCCGCAAGTGATAAAGTTTACCAGTTGCATGCCCGTGGTCGCTGGTTCTCTCTGGGTACTCAGGCTTCCTCCACCACTAAAACTGGTTGCTATGATATAGCTGAAATAGTGGCATTAAACACAATAAATCAAATCAAATCAAATCAAATCATCTTTATATTGGACAAGGTTGTTGTATGATTTGCCTTTATGAATGGAATCACACTTGCAAAATGTATTGTCTCAGTAAAATTAGAGGCCACTTTTACATTACTTCTGCAGGGGGTATTTTTGTACTGTTACAAGTAAAAACTTAATATGGCTGACCTAGTAAGTGTTGAGAAATTAACATAATCACAAAAACTCAATATTCAACAATAAACCATAAAAAGGAGGTCAAGGTGAGTTTACTTTACAGGTTGTTTCAAGTTAAGTTATCTACCAGAACATTCATGACAAGTTTTCTTTTAAGTGATCAATTAAATGGTGACAGATGGAGAATTTTAAAATATTTTTTCTTATACTATTGTCTTATATGTAAAGGACAATCAAACAATAATTCATGTACAGTTAGGGTTCAATCAAGTCGACAGATTATGAGTAAAGACTTTTTATACATTTCCCTATTAGTGGGTCCTTTGTTATCTATGTCAAAGGTGGTTTTCATCAGTGAATTTCTGCCCAACACAAAAAAAAAGTAAACTTTCAAGACGATCTAAGGAATATTCCAGCCAAGTGTGCTTTCATATGGTTCTGATCATCAGGTTTCAGAAAATGCACTGACAATGAAATCAAGGTGATGACAATAGCTTCTGGCCAGGTAAGCTCAAGTTAAAATAGAAAAAAAAATTCTGACAAGGAAATTCTTATCCTAAATCATCCTATGAATTAAATATAGTGAAGAAAACCAGAATTTATGTGTAGAAATCCTTACTGGTATTAAATGTAAAAACTTCTCAGTCAAAATATCTTATCATCTTAAAACTAACATTATAGACACTATGTAATATTTCATGACAAAAACACATTAGATAGTCAAACATTGATTTTTATATCAAAGGAATCTGAAAAACATAAGTTATTGAAGATTGACCTGTAAAGAGAATAATTTATAAATCTCTGCTAATGGGACAAGAAACTGACATTTTTCTTTATGAAATATTGCTCAACAAGGAAGAGAACTGCTGGAATTAAAGTATGGCCACCCAAAAAGTTACAAAAGATTTCTTATGATCAGATGTCAATTGTTAATGTTAGTTTTTCATTGTTGGAGACACAAGTCACCTGTCCCTATAAAAAGCACCTTGCTTCATCCTTAAGTACAATCTATCTTTAGAAATTATTTTTTCAACAAATTTTGTGTTTCATCTTTCTTTGACACATAATGCATTTTAATTTTTATATTTAATAACAAGACTACTAGTGGTTTCTATGACTATTCTCAGAAGGTGTTTAAACTTTTCAAAAATGCCACATCTGTCTTAAGCTATATGTTCCGAGGCAGTCATCTTGGCTTTCAAATTGCCACCATAAACATCAAATTATTATATGACAATCTGATTATTACTTATTTGTTATTTATGTACAGTTTGGATGAAAAATGGTCTGTTTATTCCTGAGAGTTTTAACACTTTTCCAATAAGAGTCTAGTTTTAAAGTATGTTCCCATCGTGCAGGCCATCTTCAAATACTAACAACAAAATCTGATCATGTGACATGTGTAGCTTGATTCAATTTGAACCATTGGATTTGGAGAGGATTGAAAAATGTTAAAATTTACTTGACTCTATTTTTTCTATTTGAAAGCTTGACTTCGTGTAAAATTACTGTCATATTTTCTCAAGTTTAAATGTTCACATTTTGAGATGAAAGAATTAGTAAACTGGTTACTAAAGCAAAGAATGATTTCTGCCGAGTTTAATTCCAATTTGTGCAATTTTTCATAGAAAGTGAAGGCAATACATCAAAAGATCATTAGGACCAGGTGAGCTGAAAAGGATCTCAATATTTAGTGATACAAGAAATAAAATTAAATTTCAATGACTTTAGTGGAGCACTGCCCAATATACAGTTTGTATCATAACTTTTATGGTAGATAGACAATCCCCACAAATGCACTAAATTTCAAATGTCCATGCTTGAAATGATACAACTGAAACCTGATGCCTGGTTTATTGGGTGCCAAACTGGATATGCTTACTTTGGGATC
>MJUT01053844.1:226861-247557 GCA_002080005.1 Gigantidas platifrons
AAAAAAAATGTTTTGAAACTTTGAACCTTTAAATTAAGAACATCTTATAAAGGACAATGTACACATTGTACATTTACACGTACTGAAGTAAAAAAAAGAATATTGCTGAGATAATGCATCATTGTATTTAAACAAACTAAAGAAAACTGTTCGTCTTTGAATTAAGAATATCTCGAGGACGATGTGCACATTGCACAAATTAAACGTGATGTCTTTTCGTGTCCTGATTTACACACACATTTGTGTGCTTGTTATATTTCCTTTTGGTAGACCTACGACTCACATGTGGTAGAAAACATTTCTAACAAGGATAGAAGGTAACAGTTTTTTTTTTAATTTAATTAATAATTATATATTTTTTATATAAATGTAAAAAAAAATATATGCAAAATGGTTTTCACGTTGGAATCGAGGTAACTAGAACATATTTGCATGTAAATGAATTGTAGTGTGTATTGTGAGGCTCTCTGCCCGGGGCATTTCCTGTCAGGTATTAAATACGTGTATCATGTTCTTGTACTATTATACTGACTGCTTATAATGACTCCTTGATGGGACCCTGATTGGACAATAAAATCTTATCTTATCTTATATTAATTTGCCATGTTTCATTATTTGTCACACAATGTATCTGTTGGTTTGATGACACAAAGTATTTAATTTGAAAAATAAACTATGAAAAAGAAATTTAAGACTAAATAAATAAACTGCTGAAAATCACTTAAGGTTATTAAGCGGATTTGCATATACAAAGTTAAGTGAGTTATTATATATTAAATGTGAATTGATTTATGATGGTATCTGATAGGCTCTGATCTGGCCGTGCAGTCACTGAACATATTTTCGTTTTTTTTACATACTGTATCTTTGTATGCCTCCAATCATTTCAATCATTGTATTAAATTGTTTGCCCCTGGTGGGACCTTAAATTTTTTTTATTCTTTATTCTATACAAACGTGAATTTGAAAACCTGTCTATATAGAAAATCTTGTGCGTTTGCACTTGTTTTATTTTATTTTATGTTTTTTGCCAAAAGAAAAAAAAGTATTCCCACACCAGACTGTAAATGTAAAATGTAAATGAACTACAAATGTTACGGAATGACTGAAACACTCTCTATTGCTGTTCAATAAATAAATTTGATCACATATCGGATAAAAATGCATTAGTTCTGGCCTTTTTTTTCCTTTTTTTTTGATAGATTTATATGAAATCGCGTAAGCAGAAATTACCGGGAATTTGAAACGCAACAGGAATCATCTTTTAAATATATGAATCCTATACCAAATTTTGTCACCCCTCTTATAAGTTATTTCACAAAAAAGGAAACTTATTTCTATTTTATTTCTGTACAATAAGCACGCTTATTTGTCAGTCAATTATACACCAAAAAGACCGATAAGGGGAAATTAACACATGATTGACAAGGTGAGAGAGAGTTGTAAAATAAATCGATTACGGATGTAGAAAACAGAGAATACATTTCTTTTTTTGGACACAAGAAAGAGAATGCATGACTGCAACACAACTATTATTATGTGGTTTCTTTCCTCGCTTGCCGCGCTGATAACGTGTTGTCCGCGAATGCCGTGATGGACAATTTGGCTGGCCGCGTTCGGCCGCGAGGAGATCGCGGACTTCCCGATACCAATTATTCAATTTCCGCGCCGTGATCGTCCCCGAGACCGCGCGGACTTGGCGTAATCCATCCTGTCTGTAGTGTATATAGGTACATGAAAAAACTCATCTGGCCCCTGTGTTTCATGTATGCCCATATTCTTTCATATTTATATTCATCATCATGTTTCCAAAAAAATCTTTGGTAACTGTTTGTGACCGGTGCCGTTAAATATAATTTCTAATGAATCTATCAGACCTATGATTTGATGCACTAGATGTTTAATAAACTTGAAATATGATACTACAAACGAAAATCAAAAGGTCTGTGGGCGCAGATAATGCCTAATGTAAAAGTCTGAAGTCAACAGCGAGTGGTCACGTACCTCGAACCTACATAACTTTGAGCCCCTGCCTAGACTCATTCTGACACTCTTAACATGATTAATGCCAGTACAATAATTTTCGGTCTCAGATCTTATGATCAAATTAAAATACATGAATTAGGAAAGATATCGGCTACATAAACCTTATGAAATGTGCAAATATATCAGTATCGTCATTTTAGATAAGTAAATTAGCAAATTAATAGAACCCCATTTCTTGCTATGGCAGACCATAATCTTATTTATGATTAGGTTAGCTTCAATGTCTAATCGAATCACAAATAACATAAACTCAAAATGTTTGTATGTTGTTGTGACATGATTATATTTGTCTTTTGTAAATATGCTCACATATAGGATATTTCACAATCGCTGTACTTTCAATATTACAATATGATGTGTACAAACGTATAGATTTTATTATTAATGTGTTTTTATCCAATTTGATTGTGTAAAATATGAAGGTGGTCAATTAATCTAGACATCTTTGATAACAGTATTTCATACTTTTACATTTCGTTCAGTTTTAGCAGATCTATCCATTAGACTTTCATTGAAACCGAAAGAACAAAAAAATCACAACGGTTGTTCGAAGATGGACAGAACTGTGACACTAATCACATAGTTTAATTCACAGAGTCATCTTTACTTGTAAAATATGAAGTTAATTTCACGAACAAATTATGTTAAGATACACTTTGATGACCAGGATATGTAGTAATAAATTTCTGAAATTTTCAAGAAAAGGGGGGGTGTAATATGTACCCGATAGACTTGATTTCTGAAGTATGGCACCAGATGCTACATCATAAATTTTTACGGCTGGTTCCTTGGTTGATACAATTATTGAATTCAAGGCGGAGTGGTATGTTACACTGCTTGTTGGTTCTCCAACGGATATACATCCATCTTCACCAACAAACCACTGTTTTTCAGTGGCCGCCATGTTCTCTAACGTGAATTCTCGTTCATGACATCACTCCGTCCTTTTCTTTTGCTAAATTAATAGGGAACTGATAAGGAATAATGTACATATATCTTCAGTATATTTTTGACAGTCAAAATAAATGTTTCATATCATGAATAATTTCCTCTATGTAAATATAGACCACAACGTAATGAGGTGTCACGTGATAAACCAACGTGATCTCGTTTGACAAGTTGAAAGCACATGTTTGTGTTGTGATCTTTCTGGAAGCATTCACCATTTTTAACTCTGAATATTAGTACAAAGGTCTCGTGTAATAATGTCACAATTTTCAGTAATCACACAGAGTGCTGTAACAATAAATGTTACAAGCTCAGCAAACTCATTTGGTACAGAAAGAAACTTTCAAAAAGACTTGTCCATTGCAGATTTTAAGGTAGTTAATGTAAACAACATAATTTTGATGACTTCATGCATTAAATATTTCTTGCTTATGACTTGAATAAGCCAAATATAATCAAGTGCTATGTAGAATATGCAAATATTGAGGTGTGGAGAACTTTAAAATAAAATAATGTGTTTGCATAAGCACTAGAAATAGTCAATAAAAATTCTATACAATTCTATATAATTTGTCAAGAAGGCTTCCAATAATAGTTCCAATGCAATTTTTTTTTACAGAAAACGGGTTATTTTCTCGTGAACTGTTTTCATTTTCATACTACATATTTCTAGACATAGGACTACCTAGTTAACGTCTTCTCTGCCATGTGATAACCATATCGATGGCATAATTGTTAGCAAGCTCGCCTCAAGTGCGGTAGATCGTGGGTTAAAGCCCCAATCGGGTCAAACCGAAAACTATGAAATTTTTATTTGTTGCTTCTCCGCCAAGCACGTAGCATTAAGGAAAAAGAGCACAAACTGTTTGGCTCGCAAGCAGGATAATGTGTCCGAGTAGGGCGACATGTCTATCCGCGGACTGTTGTTTCAGTAAGCTAGTTCTATAAAATTACAACTATAAATTATAAACTATAAAATTAACTTGTTCTTGCCATTATATACAAATGTAGCTGAAAAAATGCAAGAAAAAGACAAACTCCATTTCTTTATGACAGTTTCTTTTCTAAACATTAATATTATCAACATGAAATTAAAAGACACTTCTTGTTACATCATTACACTGCCAATGCAGTATCGTTTTGAAAAGGGAAAACATTCACTAAAAAATAAGCTGATTCGTTTACATTTTTGCCAATCGTTGCATTGGAAGCCTTCTCTTTTTTATTACACAAAAAACAATTTTTTTACCATTGACCATGGATTTTTTTTTATTGATATATATAGTCTCTACATGTGTTGATTTCTCTGCCACATGATTTATTAGATTGCAGACAATTGTACATCAACACAAGCAACCTTTTTATGCTGCTGATGATGTTCATCTTCCATCATCTAGCGGCTGTGATTGTGTTGTCCGTAAATAGAATAATTGTTGCATATTTATTTGCTAGTATTGTTTATAAAATAATTTTAATGCTACATTTTCTTACCTATATATCCTTATTGAATTGTTTGTGTCATACATTTTACTTTGTTTGAATTATACAGGGATGTGATTTTTCAGCGAGTCTGGGGTCAAATTTGGCAATTTCTGTGAATCGTGTAAATTCGTGGAGAAAATGTAAGGAGGGGTTAGGTCCAGCAAATCTTGAAAATGATATCGTATGATTGAATTGCAACCTACAGATACAAATGGGAGTAACCTCCCATTAGGGCATTGCCCCTGGACCCCAGCTGGGGCCTTTGCTGCCCACTGCACCCTCAGCCTTAAAATTTCTTCCTCTGGTCTTCTCCCCTTCCAATCACATTCCTGATTATACGTACCATTTTTATGTGTGTATCTGGGGAGCAAACCATAATTTGTGATATTAAGCTTGTGGTCAGCAGTCAATATCATTAACAATTAATCCACCAAGACCTCCATGAATTCTGGAATATAATTGGACAATATGCATGTGGTGGTTTCTTGTATACAGTCTTCACAAAATCAGGGATTCTTGTTTCTAGTATTGTTCTACTTCGACATAATTATTTGAAGACAACACCTAACATGTAAAAGTTCTAGGCTAAGTATATACAGATTTCATTTATTTACAATCATTTCTGTTTCAGAACAAATTAGAATTATTAACAGGTTCTCAAGCTTGTAATATGAGATTAGAGCTGTACAGTAAAGAGAACAAACTTCTTGGTAAGGTAGAAGACGATGATGCATTGTTAGGCTCCTTCCCAGTAGATAATGGATGTAGACTCCATGTAAGTATATACTATCTTATATATAGTCCGAGATTCCTCTGCCGTTCGACGACTATTTACATCTTGCTGTTGTCGTTGAATGTCAGAACGCTTGCCATAAGCAAAACAGCGGATTTTCCTCCGCATCTCAACTGTAGCACATTTTCACGTTTTGTGGCTATCAGATTTTATTTTCTATTCAAAACCCTAATATATATCGCTTCACCAATCATTTTTCTATTCATTCATAACCATCTTACCCTCAGAGAGTGGTGTTACACTCGATTACAGCACGTTTTTTCCTTACACCCGATGATTTGGTCATTTCACTGCCATTTTTTTAACGTGATCTCGCGATACTAACTGAAAGATGACAGCAATGCATTGCATGATGGGAGATACTAAATGCAGTGCGTCAAATAAACATACAAGACGATATAAAGCGTATTCTGCAGGACAAACAGTTCCATCTACAGCTCAAATCAGAGCAGAAGGAAATCATACAAAATATGTTGGATAGGAAAGATTCATTTGGCAGTGTTATCCGCGGGCTTCGGAAAGAGCATGTCTTACGTTTCCCCTATTTTGGACAAGGTCAGATCATATATGCAAATCATCTCCCATGATACATTGCGGTAATAGTAATTCTCTCGAAGTCACGTGACAAATATTTCAAAATGTCAGTGTTCAAAATGACGAAATCATATGGTCTGGGGAAATTGTGCTGTAATGGAGTGTAACACCAATTTCTGAGGGTAAGATGGTTATGAATTAATAGAAAAATGATTGGTGAAGCGATTTATATAAGGGTTTTAGATAGAAAATAAAATCTGATAGTCACAAAACATGGAAATGTGCTTCTCTCGAGTGTGTGAGGAAAATCCGCTGTTTTGTTTATGGCAAGCGCTCTGACGTTCAACGACAACAGCAAGATGTAAATAGTCATCGAACGGCAGAGGAATCTCGGACTCACTGGTGGTCGCTAATGAAGAACCTCTTAAACAAATACATTTATTGTAGTAATTATAAAACAAAATAATCGTAGATAAAACCCATAGTAAATAGTAGTAAATTTCTGTAAAAAAAAATAAATTATAAAAATTAGCATGATATGTGTTTTCGACAGGGAATGTATCATGTAATAATTATGCTATCTTGAATGTTTAATTCTACCTCTCGAGATGATGTTATACAACATCACACATCATTCTCTCACTAAAACCAGAGTAACATTAAGCACGGGTGGTTTGCTACGTCGCCCGCACGGATACTTGAACATCGCCTCGAGGTAGGTTTATGCAGTTGTACAATTTAAAAAAAAGGAAAACTAACAAAACCAAGTAGTTCACCAAAGGGCCCACATATCAGACTTCATTGTTAGCATACATTCATTGCGTGGAAACTCGTCAGTTTTGCAAACACTTCTGTAGAGTTAAAATTTCGGGCAAGGATACCGTTGACACAAAACCCATTTAACTGTACAGAAGTTTCCATGCAATGAATGTACATTTGTATGCTAACAATGAAGTCTGATATGTGGGCCCTTCGGTGAACTACTTGGTTTTGTTAGTTTCTCTTATTTAAAATTGTACAACTGCATAAACCTACCTCGAGACGATGTTCAAGTATCCGTGCGTGTGACGTAGCAAACCACCCATGTTAAAGTGTGTTTATTTTTCAATGATTTTACAAATTTTTTTAGATTTGTTTTGAGCTATGGGCATAATTTGGAAAATTGCACCTTATTGTCATGGTTTTAGAGTCAGCAAACATTGTATCAATATGCAGGGTTTCAGCCATGATTTTGAGACCATTAGTCACTTTTGCGGAGGAGAATTTTTTTTTCTAAATATGAATAGACAAAAATATAATGAGCTTAATCTTATAATAATTTACTTTTGATCTAATACCACACAAGTTGTAATAACCCTCCCCCCTTTTTTTTTTTAAATCTTACTGTGCTTTGTCTAATACTACCACACAAATTGTAATAACCCCCTCCCCCACACTTTTTGAAATGTTACTGTGTAATAACTCATATTTGTGGTCTTCAGCAGAAAAAAATATGCCTCTGCCAATTTGCCCAACTTGTAATAAAATATATATAAACAAACGTCACAAACTGGAGAAAGTTGTAAAATAAATGATTATTTCTCAGACCTCATAATCAAATTGCAACAACTGGAATAAAAATGTACTGTACTGTAGTTATTTTTTTTTATTGCAGACACGTGTCTGTTTGTAAATAGTTCTATAAATAGAACGCAATTGTTACCCGGATGCAGATCGATAAAAATCTGATAGGTCCTCGTGCAGTGCAATTCAACGAATTGAATGACCAACCGTTGCATATAAATGAACATATTAAATATGAGAACTAAGATTTCATGTCACAGAAATGGGAATAAATAAATTAAGTTCGTTTGCTTAAAAGTAGAAATCAAAGTAGCTTCGGTGGATGCGTACTGCATTTTTGATGGTGCCATTTTTATTTTAAAGTTTCTTTAATCACAATTTATAACTTTTGGAGAGAATCACTTTCAAAATACTTAATGGATACGAAAGATTTCAATAAACATGATACATGTATTGACCTTTTCATAAATGAAACGTGGCAACAATAGTTCGTTAATGTTTGAAATGAAATGAAATTCCGGACATTGTGACGAATCGTGCAATGAATGACGATTACAAAAATATGTCCACTTTCAATACACTGTGGCATTTTGAGTACACTACATGTCATAACTATAAAAAAAAAAAAGATCATTATCGTTGATTGAATTCTTTGTCGGGATCATTATCTTTAACCAGGTAAATCAAGCCAGGTGAAATCAAAGATTATGCAATCAAATCAAAAATTCTATAATCCGTTGATTGGCTTGTGACATGTCATAAAATTGTCATTGTAGTGACAACTAATTAGTTTTAATCAGCAAATGAAGAAGAAAAATGGATTTTTACAAACATTTTTTTATGATTTTTTGAAAATTCAAGTGGCGAATTGGGTACGGGAATTACTCGTCACTTTCGAATATCAATCGTCAATGACGAAAGTGGCGAGCGCTAGCTGAATCACTGAATATGATATCAGGACACTAAATGGAAAAGTCTGTGATCGCATGGTAGTTGGATTAACAACTATCTATGCAATCAGTGTCTAACGATGTGAGTTCGAATCACACTCATGGCAAGGTGTACTTGACACAACTTTATGTAATAAAGTTTGTCAGTGACTTGTGGAAGATCGATGGGGGGTTTTCTCCGAATACTCCGATTTCCTCCCCCAATAAAATTGACCGCCACAATATAACTGAAATATTGTTGAAAGTGGCGTTAAATACCTTAACCCTGAATAAAAAATTCAAGTATTAATTTTGATTTTGATAGAATATAGAGTTATATCCCTTTTGCCATTACTGTAATGGTAAGAGTGTGTTGTTATTTTTAGTCTTTAACAATAACGGTTCTATTTGACTGATATTTCAGAAATTTTAACACAAATGATTGCCCACACCCTCACCACAAACTTTCCTGGGGGAGACATATTGTTTTTGTCCTGTCCTTCTATCACTATAGTTTTTATGCACAACTCCTTACACATTATAAATATTAATTTTTCAAAACTTTACAGATTTACTTATTACCATGTGAAAATTTACATATTGTTACGACACTTTGATCAAGTAACTTTTGACATAAATATTTCATTACAAAGTTTTGTATGCAGAAATCCTCCTACATTTTTTGTACATTTTAAGTGGGAATTTTTAAAAACTTTGCATGCTATGCTTATTACCTTATACAGATTTGCATATCATTACAACAGTTTTGAAGGAATTATGGCCCCTTTTTACTTAAAATATTTAATCAAAAGGTTTGTACAAAAAATCCTCCAATATTGAAAATAAAATAAGAAAATATCTTTCTCAAATGATAAAGAATGACCAGGGTGGATATTTATTTTTTTGTTTTTAAAATAATCTTTAATGTAATACATTATATTTTGTAGGTAGTAGACCCAACAATTAAACTAGGTGAATTTGAAGATGTATCTAAAGTAGAAAAATTTGAAATGAAAGATGACGATTATGCAAAAAGAACCGGTGAGTAATGTCAACTCGATTGACAACTTAAAATAAAATTTTGTTCATTTGAGAAAAACAAATAACAGTGTCGATCAGGGTATGGTGTCATAGGTCATTCACTTCACACTTTATTGGACCGCACAAGTGCCGTAATAGTTAACCAAAGACTATAAAATTGATATTTGTTGCTTTTCCGCTAAGCACGCAGCATTAAGGAGAAAGAGCAAAGACTGGTTGGCTGGGATTCAGAATAATGTTTCCGAGTGGAGCAACATGTCTACCCGCGGACTTTTGTTTCAGTGAGCTAGCACTGTAAATATTCAATTCAGGGTAGTGTAAAGAGGAGCTCGGCATCATTTCATTGCAAATTAACTTGTTCTCACCATAATATCTACAAATCAAGTTTATATTTAGATACTCTTACCTCTGACACAATCATATGATAATGAGGGTATATCATATACAAATTGTCTAATGAGGTTATATCACATACAAATTGTCTAATGAGCAGGGCTCGAAATTAACGCTAGCAAGCAGGCAAATTGCTAGTTGAACTTTCAATTTGCCTTAATTTTGCTAGTGAATAAAGCTAGAACTAGCAGAATTTTGCTAGTTGTAAAAAATTATGTGTTCAGAATCGTATCTGAACTATGACTAATGTGTAAATTTGTTTTCTGGTAAGATCGGTAAAGATCACATTGACTTCATAAAAAAGGACGGTATAGTTACGTATTTGTCCGAGAAATACGAACAACCATACTGGTTCCCGATTTTTAAAATAACATATCTAGAGGTTGTAGTTTTTCCAGTTCAAGTTACCAGTCGAAATGTCAAAAAGAAGAAAAGTTTCTGATCACGATCGCGACGTTACAAAATTTACGAAATTCTTTCGCCAAGTTTCAAGTAGATTTATAACTGTGATTAGTGTTTACAGTGATTAAGAGGATATAATCATGAAAATCGTTGTGTTTGTGTGACAGCTGTTACACTATTATATGAACACAGCCAATGCATGTCTGCTTGTAAGAATGGCAAGATTACGATTTTCGTTTATCCAACTTTGGCCTAGCTAGAGTAAATCAATTATCGTGTTTTTAACAGAAGTGATCTTATAATGTTATTCAAATAATTATTATTGCTCTGTTTCCAGCTTGATTACCTCTAACTCATCTCTTTTATATACAATTTTCACACGAAAAAAAGCAACAACAAAAAAGAAATTAACAGACAGGCATATTTCCTTTACTGGCTTTACAATAATTATTCGGTCACATTACATAATGAAAGATAAAACAGACAAGCCAGTCATTAGTTATTATCTTGGTAATAATTATTTGAGATGAAAAAAAATCAGTACATGCAGTGATGCAGCATACCCACAGCTTTTTTTTCATTTGAGGGTACATGTACCCCAACTCCACCAATTTGGGGGTACATGTAATTTTTTGAGGGTACAGTGTGTGGCTCTTTATATTACTGTCCAATAAAACATTGTTTAAAACACTGTATGTTTTCATATGATATGGCCATTCCCAAGGAAATATGAATGCTTGTTTGTTTATATCAGGTACATGTTTCTTTTAAGAAATAAATCATGGAAGCCAGAATGTCTGGGAGCGACTTGCTTATTGGTCAAGGACGCTTTTCACAATGTGATATAGTCAGAGACAGTGAATTGCTTAATTTAATAAAACACAAAACCTTACAGTCTTATTGCTACATATTTCAATGAAAATAACATACATTTTTTTTATAATTTGGTTGCTAGTCAGGTCAGTCTGTTTGCTAGTAGATTTTTATTTAACTAGCAAAGTTTTGCTTGTGGTGAAAAAAGTTAATTTCTAGCCCTGAATGAGGTTATATCACATACAAATTGTCTAATGATGTTATATCACATACAAATTTTCTAATGAGGTTATATCACATACAAATTGTCTAATGATGTTCAGGGTTAAAAATTAACTTTTGTAGTTACTAGTCCAAAGGGCTATTAGAAGATATCGATCACTAGTCCTTAGAAATCCCAACTAGTCCTGTAGATGCGGCGAGCACCCTTCAGGATGCGAGTTGGCTAAGGGGGTCTGGGGGTATCCCTCCCCCCCCAGATAAATGTTGAAAATCTAGATGGAAAAGCCTGCAATCTGAGAGTTTTTTGGAGTGAAAATGTCTTTCTCAAAAAGACAGTTTTGAGGGTGTTTTTTTCCTTCAAATATGAAAATAATGAAATTTGATATGATTGCCAATGAGATAGCTACCAAAGAACACAGGACAATGATTTCACAGTTTAGCCCTTCAATGATTAGCAAAACCCATAATACCATGAAGCAAACAAAATACTGTAAATGTCATACCCTTTCATAGCACTTAAATTGTAGTTTTTATTTTAAGTCAAAAATTTGTTATTTAAACAGATCAATAAATACATTTATCAATACATCAATTTTACATAGTTTTAATTGTTACCTACATGAAAATCTGCATTTTATAATCATTTTCAGTACTTTATTACAACAACAAAATATTTAAAACGATATATTTTAGCAAATATTATCATTGTTCTTCTTTTCCCAATCGCCGCGATTTGCAGATCGACATGAAGAGAAGAAACCATAATCTACGTTTTAAGACATTAAGTGTTATTTATTTGAAAATCTGGATTTAATAATCATTTTCCGTACTTTATTACAACATTTGTTTATTTAAAACGATATATTTGAGCAAATATTGTCATTATTCTTCTTTTCCCAATCGCGCGGCGATTTGCAGATGGACATGAATAGAAGACGCCATAAATATTTTATAAATGAAATTATATTTTGTCAATGTCAAATTTGTGCTTGAATTTTGGAAAACAACTTAACTATTTCAAACGTTTGTGTGATCCGTCTTCCAAGGGCTTTAAACAACGTAATTTTATAAGTAATTTTCAAGCGCATGTTTGACACAGTTGTAAATGGCGTATCATAAAGACCAGAAACGAACAGGGACAATAACGGCTTTCCAACTCTTCGTGATACATACCAGTCTCTATTTTTTTTACTAGCCCAAGCGGACAAGTACCTAGGAGATATGTGTTGTCCGTGGGGAAAAATACTAGTCTCGGACTAGTGGACAATCGTTAATTTCGAACCCTGATGTTATATCACATACAAATTGTCTAATGATGTTATATCACATACTAATTGTCTAATGATGTTATATCACATACAAATTGTCTAATGAGGTTATATCACATACAAATTGTCTAATGATGTTATATCACATACAAATTGTCTAATGAGGTTATATCACATACAAATTGTCAAGATGTGTTTTCATTGGATTTGGTATCTCCCACATTTTCTTATCTATATTTTTGATATGATAGATTCAGTTAGAGCTTTTAAAGAAAGGAACAAAGTGGGAAGATTCGCTGAACAAGATCCAGAAGAAAAGAAAAGGAAAGAAGAAGAGAAAAAACAAAAAGAAGAAGCTCAAAAGGCTAAAGCAGCGACCATGAAAGTTGGTGACAGGTAAACAAAATATATGTTTGTTTATTGATACCTGTATGTATTTGGAAAATATGTACCAAAGAGGAAACAGTACTTGTTAATGGACATAGTATGTTTAGTCTACCTTTTAATGCTACATCACCATTTTACATGATTTCCCATTATGTTTTATTTTTCTATTATGAGATGGAATGAGATGTCATATGTGCATCAGAACATACTTTATCATTAAACAGAGCTCCAGATAAGCTGTGTTTTTGCGTGATTACGGAAATAAAATTAACAAAAACCCAATTTTTCTATTTCCTTTGCGTTGTTGAACCCAATTCCATCCAGATATAACCCTATTCTTCGTTTAATGAGTGCTTACTTCACTCATTCATTTTTATGTAGTTGCGTAATTAAAGCATATCGTATGATTTCTGTTCCGTGACATTTTACTTTCTCTTTCACTCGTCAACACTCGTAAGATTACAAATCTCCTGAGGTTTGCCGAACAAAATAAATTCTGGTTCCATGCTAGAATTTAGTCTTGTTTGCCTTGAAATTAATTTTGTAGCGGTTTCAGTCTATTATTATGAATCGTCGAGGGAGGAAGAAAGCCCCTTTACGGGCGAATTATTCTATCGCTAATTATTTAAAGACAGATTCAAAAGCCATGGTTACACGAATTTTAGATACACTGATTGAAAATGCTGTAAATCATAGCAAAATTGTAGCAACAGAAATCATTGACGATATCTTCCCCATATCTTTTCATTAAGAACTTTAAAAGTTCATGATTTGAAAGATTTAAGGCAACTGGATTCACACTATATATACAGGTATGAATGTTCAGACCAAGTCTTAAACTGTGAATGTTCAGTTTTTGTGAACTATGAAAATATAATACTCCAATGGTGAACATACAATCAATGCAGTAACCAGCAGCAGTATTAAAAGATTACAGTATAATGTACATCAGGAGAATAAAACTGGATGTATACATTTTCAATGCCTGATATACATGTACCTGCAACAAAAAAGCAATGCATGTCATGTACAGAGAGTAAAAGACCCAATTCAATTTATTCATGGTGGGTAAAAAACCCAACTGAATCTTATTCTGGTGGGTGAAAAATTTGAAGTAAAACAGTTAAAAAGTAGATCACCCAATGGAAATGCTAAACAGGTGAGTTAAAAACCCAATTTAAGAAACCTTATCTGGAGCTCTGATTAAACATTTCCATGGAAAAAAAACAACAAAAACATTTTCATTTTAAATTTCAGATGTGAAGTAAGGCTTACAGGGCAACCTAGCAGAAGGGGAGTCGTAAAATATGTAGGTAAGGAAGAACATTTATTTTCTGTGGTTTAATAAACATGACTCTTCTTTTACAGATCTTCATAAAAAAGAATTGTGTAAATATAATTAAATTCTCCCTCTTGACATCGTCTGAATTTAAATTATTTCTATTCTCTATCAATTGGCTAAATAAGAGACAAATCAGTATATATAGGATTGTTTGCTCGCAGTAACTTCATATTTTTTGTGCGAATGCAAAATTTTATTAATTAACAATAGTCATACAAATAATATTTTAAATTATTACATAAATCAAACATTGTCAAAGTAATCAATGCAGGACTTCAACAACTCCTTTTTCTCCAAGTCACTGTGAGCAATCTCGATACAATATCGTATAAACGTCCCATTTTATACCCCCATTTAATTAACCGCCAAAGCTTATCCCGTGCAACTACATGTAATACTATGCAAATGATACATATCAGACAGACCCATCATAAACTGACAAACGAACAGACCGCATTAAAATGGAAAACCCCAATAGACACAAATAGAAATACATAAATATTATGGAGTTTCAAATTGATACTAGATGCATTTACAGGCCTCACCACAGTTGATAAAAACGGTAATGTAAGTGCGAAGTGAGAGAAAATCTGGTAGATTTCCAAAAAGCTTGCATGTATTTTAGTGTTTCTTTCCCCACTATCCACAGGTCCCCCTACCTTTCACAAAACAAACATGCTGCTCAACAATCTTTAAAAAGATGCAATCTACAAATATTGAATATCAAACCCATATTTCAAGAGCATAGGTGCTCCTTATACATGAGCATTTTGGCAGGAATAGGGTGATTTCATTGAAACCATGAGGCAAGTCACCCACTTCGACTGGTTTGGTGAACACTGATATATAATATAGACACAAATTTAACGTTGAATTTTATTTTCCTTTTTTTCATTGGAAATATTTTAATTCTTAGCTTTTGCTAGTACTCAGAATAATATTTAAAAAAAATCATTGTATCTAACAACTTATATACAACTTATTTCAGGAGAGACAGAATTCCAGGCAGGTTATTGGATAGGTGTACAGTATGATGAACCTTATGGCAAAAATGATGGAAGGTATGTTATTTCTGCCATATATCAGTGTGAATTCAATCTTTGATAAAGAGGCTACTTGCTTATTTTCTTTGAATTTACTGTTGTTATTCACTGCCTTAATCTGTGTACCATAGACACGAATGAAAAAATTCAAAAAAATTGATTTTATATAAAAAAAAATATTTAACAGTTAGAATTATGCCACTTTTTACTGAAGAAAACTAAATGTACTATAGGATGAATATGAACAGCTATCTACTATCATGACTACAGTGTAGGAAACAATTTTTTTCAAACACTCGCCATTTTGGCTAGTTGCTTCAAAATTGTACTCGCCAAATTAGAATTGCACTTGCCAAGTTTAGCCAGTGGGTAGATATTTCTACTTGCCAATGATCCAATGCAAATATTTTACATGAGAAATAATAACATAAGATTTATAGCATCTTTATTCATTCTGTATACAAATCAGTTACTTTTTCAATTAACATCATAACTCATGAACTCGATTGCAGTACGTATTTAATTCAATTATGTCTCCGAAATAACTGTTTAGAACATCGAAATTAATTGCTGCAAAATCAGACCCTGACTCGAAAATTACGATTTTTATAACATTTACCTTTTTACCATGCCCACCCAAACCCAATTTTATTTGCTACCATCAAGTTTTACTCTACCGAATCGGTATTTAAGATAATCTGAATCGCTTGCATTGAACTTTGGGAGATATATATTAATTTTATTTGATCCCGGTTCAGAAAAGGACGCCATCTTTTAGCGTTTTCTATCATATAAAAGTAATCAATATGGCGGATGTGAAACATTCACTAGTCCTATCAATGATTTTGAAGGATTTCTTCACATCTTTTATTGTTGAATCAAAAATTTTACGGAATCATTGACTGAGAAACTACTTCATCAGGCTGGTTGACAGGGGCGAGTGCAAAATAATCAGAACTCGCCTCACGATGTTCGGTCGCCAGATCGTTGAGTTCTTACACAAACGTACTCGTCGAATTTGTTCTCTTCTCGCTTTTGGCGAGTTGGCGAGCGGTAGTTTCTTTCACTGTGACTATGGTTAAGTTACATTGAAATGGTGACCCAATATATGTCTCTTGGCTCTGATCTTTAGGAACCAGGTCACTAACCTGATCTGTAAATTATATAGTTATATAACGATGAGAAATCACAGTACAGTTCTTGTAAAGTCTTTAAACAAAAGTCTTCCTGAATTAATTATTCTGATTGTATTCATAAATGGTGGTGAGAAATTGTGTCTAGAAGTACTTTAGGATTTATGTCATACTTTCAATGAATTTCCAAAAATAAATGTTTGTTTCTTCACCTGCTATATTAAGATAATACAGGTAATAGGTATTTCCCACTAAGATTACCATGGTAATCAGGTTTACAGACAGTGTAAAAGTTTTTGGGCATGGGCCAATGTTTTTGGAAACGTATTCCTTTTGTCGAGTTCATTCATTATCATCTTAGAGTTACAAGCACTTTGATTTTGACTTAAGATTTTTTTTTACAATTTCTGAAATTTTGGATAATAATATACCTTATCAGTCTCGAGATGTTAAAAATCCCGTTTTATAGAGTGCAGTGGTTTTGTTAAAAGGTGAGGCGTCAGCCGAACCTTTTAACAAAACCACTGCACTCTAAAACGGGATATATAACATCTCGAAACTGATAACATTTTTATCTGAATGTTCCAACATTAATAAGTATGTCCTTAATAATAGGAAAAACATAAATTATGTGTATCTTTGGACAAAGGTCACAGAGAACGATTATTGATTTTCTGTCAAGTAGTGAAATGTGGGTCACCTGTTGCAATATAAATAGACAGCGATGTCATATCATTTTCTGTGGTTTATGAAATATAGGTGAGAGAAGTGGTCTGCTGTGTGAGTGAGATTATTGATTTTCTGTCACGGCACTTCTTCAAAGAAGTTTCTGTCACAGCACGTCTTCCATGAATCCTTAGAAGTACCTTGTTAGCCAATCAAAATTCTACTTGCCACGAAAACATCAGATAATGTTATTTGTTTCTTTCAGTGTTAAAGGTAAAAGATATTTTGAATGTGCAGATAAGTATGGAGGGTTTGCTCGACCAGAAAATGTGGAAGTAGGTGATTTCCCAGAAGAAGATTTAGGCTTTAGTGATGAAGATGAAATATAAAAATGTGTTCACTGTTATTATTGTATAATTATTGATCAAATCAAGTTACAATCATTTTACATTGATTCCAGTTGAATAGTACCAATATTATTTTTTAGCCTACTGGGAAAAGGACATTTGAGCTTTTACTATCATTTGGTGTCCATCATATGTCTGTCATCCATCTGTTATTTAACCTTCTCCTGAAGAACTGCTCAACCAAGTGAAACAAGACTTGGAATTGGGATATTGTCTTTTAAAAATGGTGATGATTGTCTATGGGGGCCTAAAAATGGGAAATCAGAAATATTCTTTTCAGGAACCAAGATTTAAAGCATACAATGATATTTTCTCTAATCCATCTCTGTGATTTGCAAATGAAGGGCTAGGATCTACAAGATAAGAATCCTGCAGGTTCAAAGTTTAACATTTGCTGCAATGGAGACAATTTAAAAAATATTACGTTATTCTTAAGAACTAGGAATAAAAGTATAACATAGATGATGGTTAATATTTTTTCCTAACAAGGTGAGCTATGCAGCCTTAGGAAAGCTTTTACTTTCTTTCCTTTTAAAAGTAGATCAAATATAGATGAATTTGTTGTAAGTTTTCATGCAAATAATGTCATTTATGCAAAACTGTTGGTCCTTTTCATGTAAAGGGGTTCCAATATGTGGGAAAAAAATGCATAATTTTGCTTGTTAGTAAATTACACAAATCGTTAATTCAGAAGAAGAAAAAAATGTGTACACTTTAAAACTTTAGGAAATACTTACACATATATCAAATTGCATTATAACCCTAAAATTAGATACTTGTGACTAGTAGAATATTAGTTATCAGGATGTTTGATCTGAACTTACATATCAAGAAATTTAGGTAAGTTTATAACATTATTTTTGCATTGTTGCCATACACGAAAATTAGGCCATTATGACATAACCATGATCTAATTTTACACTTATGTTTAATGTAAAAAAAACATGATGTAATATGCCATATGTTGTAGCATGCTTAAAGTAGGTCACCATTACCTGCTTCTTACCTAATTTTCTCCTGAAAAGCTGTTGAAACATGTTGCTAGTTATATATCAAGAATTAATTTTGCCCCAAAAAATGAATTATGTCATGATCTTTCTAAATAGGATTATTATACTATTATATTTAAACATTTAAAAATAAATCTTGTGATGTAACCACATTTTTCAACTTATCAATGTAATTTTTAACGTTTATTATGGTCGTGCATTATAATTTTATTATAATTATATTCACATTGTTTTCAGGTTTGTATGTAAAATAATATGAGGGGTTCAGATGCAGCTAATACCCATCCATCAATAATTTAGTTAAACTTTATTCAAGTGAAGTTGATTTTTTTTCTAGTTCTTTAGTTCACCTGGCTCAAAAGACCAAGAGAGGTATTTCATCACTTTGGTTCTGTCGTTTCCTGATAATCTTACTCATTTTGGTTTTTTTTTTCTGGAAGCTATATGGTTGAATGAGCA
Organism: Gigantidas platifrons; assembly: GCA_002080005.1. Classification (NCBI taxonomy): domain Eukaryota; kingdom Metazoa; phylum Mollusca; class Bivalvia; order Mytilida; family Modiolidae; genus Gigantidas; species Gigantidas platifrons. The sequence goes on from MJUT01053844.1 coordinate 245,743, forward strand.
CAAACTTGGCAGAAATACTATTTAGATGGTTGTCAACGTCGTAATACATGTAATGGAAATATAATCTACAGGGTTTATGTTTTATTTGTTGATTAAAAATCCAAGATGGCCATCATCACAGGACAAAGTACTTAGCTACAATATCCTTAATGCTGAACATAACTTGTACTTAGAAGTGTGTGAGGGATGAATCTTAGCTTACAGATACAAATTACTCTTGAGTTGTCTATATATAGAATTTCACTTTGTTCTAAGTTTTCTTGACATTTTATTGTGCTGACATTATCTTAGAATTGTTAAAATTTAATTTAAGACAATTTTCTAAGTTGATGGAATGAATATAGTTGAGGGAGTTCAAATCAAATTTAATTTGTATTAGCTTCATATTTTGGAAAATATTTTGATGTGTAATTACTGTTTTATAGATTTTATTAAGTTTTATGCTTGGCAAATAAATCAGAATTCTTCCCCATCATCAACAAGCCACTTAATGGGGTTTTATTAAAGTTCTTGTTATCTTTAACTCTCTGTTAACACTTTAAAATTGCTGTTCAAACTTGATTAAAAGTCAGAATTCTTTTATATCACAACTTCAGTAAAGGTTAAAACTCTGACATTTATGGACAAAATGAAATATTGCTTAAAATATTTCTCTAATATGGGCAGTAATACATGAATGATTCTGTTATGGAAACACTAAAGATAAAAATAGATTAGTAAATAACCTTTATGCTTAAAATGTGACATTGTCAAAACTTTCTAAGTTGGAAAACATGTGTCTGATCTGTTTTTCAATTGATAGTCAATAAAATATGTGAAAACTACCATAATCTTTGTAAAACACAGCTATGTTATATGTAAATCAGTATATATTCTTAGCATTTCAGTAACATGATATAAGGTAAAAGTAAAGATATATTCATATATAACAAAAAACATGCAAAGATATTTTGGCTGAAATAAACAATTCGAGGTTAATAATATATGTGATGTTTTCTGTATCTTGTTGATTTCTGATTTACTCTTGAGTAAACTACTGTAGAATCATCCATACATTGTACCATGTTAGTAATCAGATTATTGTATTAACAAAGTTTGTCAGTCACTTGCAGCAGATCGGTGGTTTTCTCCAGGTACTCCAGTTTCCTCTACCAATAAAACTGACCGCAATGATATAACTGAATTATTGTTGAAAGTGATGTTAAACACCATAACCCATCCACCCACCCCTGCATTAACAAACATTTAGTAGTAGTAACTTGAAACTCCAGATTTCTTCATTCAATTGAATCCTCTCTTTTTCTTTGAGTACAAAATCTCATAATATTTTTCACATGCATTACAGGTGTATTCTTTATGTTACTATGCATTATTTATTCTTGATTTTATGTAATAATTTAATGTTATATATTATGACTAGGTATTCAGTAACACTGTCATTATGCAAAGCTTACTGCCTGCCTTGTTTGTCATTTCTTATACAAAATATTGTATTCAATAAAAACCATATGCTGTATTTGTTCTTCTTGTTATTTTTTTTTTTAATTAGTAGATTATTAGGTGTCATTTTGGTAAATTTATTATCTCAAAATAGTGGTAGGGTGTTTAGCATTTTAATTATGTTAATATTTGGAGGAACCCATCGGCTGTCAGTCATCCTGGTTTATAAAAAGAGTTTGAAGATACCAAAGGGGTAATCAGAATGGGTCAATCTGTAACTCAAAAAACAGACAACACAATGGCCACAAGAAATAGTACAAAAGAACAGACAACACAATGGCCACAAGAAAAAGTACAAAAGAACAGACAACACAA